>CAIGRH010094939.1:0-22561 GCA_903798295.1 Fraxinus nigra
AAAAATAAGGGAAAAAAAAAAAAAAGATGAATCAGATGTTGCTATGATAGCATCAACAAGAACTCCCTTTACTCGGGGACTTTTTCCTTTCAAGAAAAAATAAGGATGGACTTCTTTGTGTAAGTAGTATCTTCTCAAATCTCAATTAAGTTACAATGAATTAGATGTACTGAGCATATAAGATATGTGCATCGAGGTGAATGCAGTATTCTCTAAATCAATTAATTAAAAAATAAGATTAATAATAAAATCCTATGTGACGAGTCTAGGCACTCAAGGAGATTGAAAAAGGCGAAGAAGATTGTTTTTCATACTATTTTTTGAAAGTAGGATATGAATTATTAATGTAACCATGGTACAATTGATAGGTTCGATGTATAATATTACGTCTTATATTTGTTGAATGAGTTTGTAATTCGTTTCTTCATAATTTTGTAGCAAAAAAAAAATACATAATTGTTATAAAATCACGTTAGCAAGGGCTGAAAAGGTCAATAATCTGTCCATTTTTTCCGCAATTTCTCTCCTACACTCTCAATTCTGTTTATTTGATTGCAATTAAATTTATTTAGTATCTTTAATACATAATTTTTAAATTTAACATGCCTTTTAAGAAAATTAACCTAGAAGAGGAACAATCTTTTTGTTACATTTTTCCCCATTATGTCTGTGTATTGTATAGCATGTTAATTAGAGATTTAGGATCATGAAAATCTCATAAATTAGGCTATTGTTCCAATGACAATCCCTTTAAATATCTAAAATTTGACTATTTCTAAAATGGGCCATTTTCATTTTGTCAATGTGGAAATCACACCCAACCATATCTTTTAAGAACAATTTCAGAAATCAAATATTAAGTTTATTTATACAAAAATCGAATATTAATTCAACATTCCCACTCTCATCTCTCCCTCTGTTCTATCTCTTTTCCATCATATCGACCACCGTCATCGGAGATAACCTCTGAGCGCCGCGATACAATTGTGCACTATGGTATGAAGCCGCTTTGCCATATTCGTCTCCCTGTCTTTCTTTTCATTGCACGTAAGCCGTCGCCGCTACCCCGTCTTTCTCTTAGTCGCATGCCAGGCCACGCTGTCACGCTCCCTCCTCCAAGCACATAAAAGACACATCGTTGTGCGGTACTCCTTTG
Source organism: Fraxinus nigra (assembly GCA_903798295.1). Taxonomy (NCBI): domain Eukaryota; kingdom Viridiplantae; phylum Streptophyta; class Magnoliopsida; order Lamiales; family Oleaceae; genus Fraxinus; species Fraxinus nigra. The sequence continues at coordinate 1,157 of CAIGRH010094939.1, forward strand.
AGCGCTGCACATAGTGGCACATTTAGATCGTCGTTATGCGATGTTGATCTGAGCGCAAAGCTGTGTTCACGGTGCTGTTTGCTCAGCTGATGTTTTTGTTTTTGTTTTAGATTGTGAGATGCTGGTGGCAGCGGCGTGGCGGTGAGGTGGTGGTGTTGTGGTTGATGTGTCGATGATGGTAGTTGTGGTGGTTATTGTTGATACAAATGGTGGTGATAGTGCCCAACGATAGATTTGAGGATTTTTTTGGTGGAGGTTGTGGGTGTGGAATGATAAGCTGGTGGTGGTGGTGGTGGTGTTTGAGGTGATGGTTTTGCCGTCGGGAGATGGTGGTGGTTTCGGCGGCTGGTGGCAGTAGTGAAGTGGTGGTCACAAAGATTTGATTGTTTGTAACCAATAAATTGATTAATATGTAATCAATAAACAATATATGACCAATGAAATAGATAAATTGAGATCGATAAATAATGTGTGACCTAAAATTTTGTTAATTTGTGATCAATAATTTGATGCTTTGTGATCTAAAATTAATCGGTGCCTAGTTAATTAGATATTTTGTGACCACAAAATAAGTTGTGATTTGTAAAATTTATGATTTATGACCAATGAATAATATGTGATCTATAAAATTTATTTGATAAGTGCTACTTGTTAGTTCATCGAAGAGATACCAACCTTTTGAGATGAGTGAAATTTGAAATGAGTGAAATTTTGAGTATAATTTAACAATTCACGTACCAATAAAAATGTGCAAGACAACAAAAATCATTGTATTAGAAAGAAATTATAATCTAATTTCAATCGCGATATTTATTTATTGTCACATTATATAAGAAAGATTAATTTGTGAGTATATATAACTAGTATAAATAAAGGAAAATCAATAAAAGAAAAGAAAAAACAATTTTGAAATGATTCAAATCTTGAGTTTAATTTTCAAGGGAATATATGTTCACATGGAATGATACAAAGAATATTGTATATAATTAAATTATTAGTGAACTAATTATATTATTCACATTGGAATTTCTTCCCAATGTTCGGTTGATGGATTGGTAAAACCGTTTGAACCAAGTCAACAAGTATGTATTACACTTTCTAATTTTACTAATGCATGTGGAAATAATTAATTAATACTTTTAATTATTTTACTTAATCAATGTGCTCTCATTCTTCCATGGTTTTGCTCACATTTTCAACCTCCTAATTATAATTAAGTATTTCAAATGGTCTTAAATTAGTTAATTATCGAACTCTTTTTGAAGTTAAAATATAAATCTAACTTTATTTATTTTATACCCACCATGTTCGATTTAAATAGAATTTATTTGCTTATTTCTTAATATAGATAGATTATAATAATTCAGACGGTGAATTTTATGTTCTAAGAATGAAACTAACATGTGAATCAAACGATATGCTGTTCACCAACCTGCATTTCGCACTTTAAATTATTTATTTTTCATGTTTACCTGATTATTAAGTCAATGCTTGCCTGATTTTGACTGAAACGTCATTCTAAACCTATCGCTGAAGCGTAGGTAAAGTTCCATATGTAAGTTTTATTAATGGCTACCTTCAAAACACTATTTAAGTTAGTCGATCCAACTGTTACAATTCACGTTTCGAAGGCCCGTGACATGCTTGGTCTGGCACGGCCAAGCACTTTTGTTGAGCGTTGAATTAGGCGACGAGGACGATCGATCCAACCAATGTTTGATCATTGTGAAACACAATGATTTTTATAGTAAAGTAAAAAAACAAATTCTCATAAGCGACATCAACGGTAAAAAAAAAGTAAAAAATTGGTCTATTTTGTGGTGCCGACATAATCCAAATTGGATCTCTAGTCGACATGAGCATCACTCAGCATTTGATCAAAGTCCCAAATCAATCTTCTTCTCAGTCATTGAAATTATGTTACATGCACATGGTCCACATATTTACCTAAATGAAGAAATTTCTTCCATTCTCAGAAGTCAGAATTGTCTTTATTGGAGCAGATTTTTCATACGATTTTGCAGTCCCAATCCAATAAGTACTCTTTTAAAAAAGAAAGAGTTTCTTCAATTTATTTCATGGAGTCGCCAATTTTTATCAACTTTTTAAAAACACATTTTGTCCCAGTTTGATAGGGATTATAATCATATTTTTAGTAGATTTTGATAAAAGTTGATGAAATGTGCTGTAGAAAAGTTGTAGAACATATAAAATATGTTGTAAAAATTTATTGTTGACTTTAACTTATATTAAAATCTGAATTCTAATCAGTACCAAACACGGGCTTAATCAAATTTGATCAAAATTTACTTAAAATCTAATTTTTAACTAAACCAAACAGTTCATCGACAAAACACTTAAAATTACATTTTGTGTTGCCGGCACTTTATATTTGAGGGGAAAAAAATTGTGCTAAGTGCAATAGTCTCATATACGCTTATAATTCAAGGTAGGTGAATGGGTGTGATCTATTACACCATTTTCAGCACGGTAGGACCGTTTATTAGAAAAAATAAAATAAAATTACTTTTGATGTGTACTTGTTTCACTCAAAATTCAATTTGACTATCTTAACTAGTTGAAAAACTTAAGTTGACGTTGCCCATTACATGTTTATAATCATATGCATTTTGGTAGGTATGGCTCTACCAACGTTTAACTTAGTGGGACCCTTTATTAGAAGGGGAAAAATAAAGATTATTGGGTTCAATATGCTCGTGAAAAATCACTGAAAATTCAAATTTGACTATTATTACAGTTGTCCCACGAAATATTTGTTCACTTATTATTCAAAACTTCATTATATGACTCGTGTCGACACATAATCACAACCCTAAACGTGCTTATAATTTAATGTAGGTGGACATGATTCACTCTATTATACGTTGTTTAATTCAGTGGGGCCCTTTATAATAAGAAAGGAAAACTTATTTTCCTATGTACGTGCATGAAAAATATGTTCGCTAAAAATTTAAAATTTGACTATCTTTAACTGTACAACCCTGCAAACTTTGCATTGTAATAGGTGGAAATATCGAAATGGTCCAGTAGGGGTCCTTAATTAACACAGTAAATTATGGTCCCGAAACACGACTTGTGAATCCCCTTGGACAAATGCTCAAGAAATTTCAAGAACTCATGTGAATTCCTCATGTGGTGTTGGTCCATTTTGTTAGTTGCATGGCAAAGTCAATGTTATTATAAAGGCTTCTTCAATAACGTTGTTGAATTATTTATCTATGTATTTATTACATCCGTCGACACTAAGCCTACGTTTGAACCTCATTATATGTTGAAAATAAGTTTTGTAATAGTGAGTTTTTGAAAATGTGAGATTAAAAAATAAGATAAAAGTTTGATTTTATGTACAAAATATTTATTATGAGAATATATGATTGAACTAGTGTTTGAAAAAAATAATTTTTTGCATAATGGGAATCAAACAACAAACGAAGGCTGTTTCAAATCCAAGGGCAATTATATTCATCCATTTGAACCGTCAAATACAAAAACGTGCATGCAAACAATGAAAAGTGTAGGACATTTGAATTTTTCTACTTGTACATTTAGGTACACCTTGGGTGACATAATACAGAAGTGACATTCTATCGTTAATGGATGAATTATTTTATTTTTTCACCAATCAATGACAAAATGTCACTTGTACATTATGTCACTCAAGGTGTACACGTAAATGTACATGTAACAAAGCTCAGAACATTTACATCATTTCGATAGCATATTTCTCCATTTAAGCATTCAATTAAAAAATTGAGAAGAAACATCATTGCCGTGCATGCAAACAATACAAAGGTTCGATATTATATGCATATTTGATGATAATCTCATGTATAAATTTGTGTTTTAGGGGGACGTTTGTTTCGTTAAATTAAACATATTTAGTACAATGCTAGGCTTGATCAAAAACTTCTCTCTAATATTGTCATTCAGTTTATAGATTCCTATCTTGAATTTGTCCGAACCCATACAATTTTTTTTTTTAATCTAATGTATCAAACATGCCACAAGTTTACAAAAATAACTTTTTGGACTGCATTCATCATTTCCTCAAAGATCTGAAACGTTCAAAAAAGTAATTACCAAGATAAAGAAAAAGTAAAATATAAGAACTCTATTATCACTGTACAAGACCAACCACCATATATTTGTCATATACAATTTCTTTTTCAATATTTAGTGCATTACATATAATAAGATTGGGTAGGTAGCATTTTCTTAACATCCAATCACTATAACACCATCCTTGACCCCTGATTCCCTAGAAAGAATGCAAAATTTTGGAACTGAACAAAAAACAATACAAAACAAGGGAATGCCTACTGAATTAATATACCTTCTCCTAGTGCTGAGAAACTTTTCAAATACCAAAAAACGGGAATAATTATAAACTTATAAGAAAAATTTATGGATTTACAACGTATACAAGGATCCATGTAGGGAAGTTTCTTTACTGTGCCCCAAATGGAAAAGAGTACGTACTTGTATGGATCCTAAGCCTTACTCGTGTAAAAATTGGAAGGCTGGATTCTCGAGAAGTTCCATCACAGGCTTGACATCCGAGAATCCTTTCACTTGGAGGGTATCGACAAGGTCATCAATCGAGAACGGAATGCTGCATTTACACAATGAGTTAGATTCGCACTTTATGCTATCCAGAATAAAAGAGATCGCAAAATTAAATGAAGAGGAGGAACAAATGAGAAACAATATTACATATGCGCACTTCAACAACTACGTACTTTTGATTAGACAAACCACAAAATTACAATTAATGTGCTTTCACTAAACAATGGATTCATTACCAAAAATGAAACTGCTGAGGTAAAACTTCCAATTCATCAAAGGGCAAAACATATGGATCCGAAAGTAATTTGGGGCACTTTGAGTTGGACTAAACATTACAAGAACTCCAACATAAAATACAGAATCTTTCTCTTCTACTTGTGAATTTTATTACACAAACTTTATGGCTATTCAGATATTCTCTAAAATCTTTGTGATGTGCATAGATTTAATTGCATGAGCATAATAGGAATTAAGAATAAATAGACCTGAAAAACTAATATGGAGATCTAGGTAAAACTTAGGAGAGCCATCATAGTACGAGTGAGACCTATGCAACACAAACACTCGTAAAGAGAGTTAGAATTTGGGTGTGACCCAAATTCTTTGTTGAAGATAATTGTAAGTTCTAATTAAAGTACTCATTAAGAAGAATTCTATATGGAATGCTAGTGTTGAATTCTATTCAAGTTTATTTAGAGAATTCTAATTGAAATTCTACTTAGAAGCCCAATTGGAAGAAAATCAAGTTTTGAAGTGAAGAACCCGAACATTGCGGTGATGCAGCACAGGCCGGGGAAGCCGCAATGCCGCCGACTATTTGCCCTACACGACTTTTTTGCCATCTACTCTGTTTCTTGCATTCTACTTCAACTATAACTCTACTATTAGGGTTTGAACGTATCCTGTTTGTTCTCTATTTATGGTTGGTGCTTCATTATGATTTAAATTAAATTAGACAAAGTTATAAGCACAAATCTTTGTATTATTTTTCCATACCATATTATAATAAAATCTATTTTTACTCTGCAAATTATTTTGTTCATGTATTCTTGTGATCAATTACTTCGTATTATGGTCATAATCTCTTATTTTCTTCAACAAAGTGGTATTGGATTAATCCGGTATCATCTTCGCTTTTCACAACAAATGTATCAAAACGATTTTGGTATCTTATTTCTTTTCTAACAAGTGAAATCAAAGCCAAAGTTTTGGCAATTATTGGGAGGGTCTTATTGGTTATTAAAGCGAGGTTTGAAAAATGTTGATTGCTTCAAGGATGGAAAGTATGAAATTTGAGATTTCGCTTTTGGATCGCAACACCAAATTTTGTTATGGCATATTTTTGTTTGGACGCTGGAGGGAAAGCAACGTAAGGAGTTGTAATTTTGTTGCTCATGGGGATAATTCGAGCAATTTTGTTAACTCTGATGAAGTTAGTTGTAAATTTGATGATTTTGTTGTTCGTATTGCTTCGAGCAAGTTTGGTACCCAAGGTAATTCTGCTGGTAAACAGTGCTTGGATTAAGTTTACAGTTGTTGAATATGCCCGAAGGGGAATGGTTGAAGAAGTGGAGTAATTTCGAGTGTTTTGTTTAGAGAATTTTGTTGGAGTTGAAGAGTTAAGTTTTATTCATTGCAATGAAATTCGTGTCAAGGTGGAGTTTGTTAGAAATGAGTTGTGACTCGAATTCTTGTTGAGTATTTGATTGGAAATACTGATGGATGAGTATTTAGAGTTGATAGTAGACTTGAAGATGTCTTGAAAGAGTCCAAGGCGAATTTGACTCCTATTTCATCCTAAATTCTCCATTATTGATTTTACTTATTGTATTGAGACTTCACCTTATATTAAACTTTTAATGTATTAGTTCTCTTATTATGTTAGGTATTCTATTGTTATAAATATGTGGTCTATAGTACAACACATTGGAATTGACTAATTAACTATTGGTCTAAAGATATCCTTTATAACACCTTACTATTGATTATAGTAAATTCTCTGTCTCGTGGTTTTTCCAAATTTGGGTTTCCACGTAAATCTTGTTTTCTTTGCAATCCACTATTTTCATATTGCTCATATTATTCTCGTTTTTATTATTTGACACAGTTATCAATAATTGGTATCAAAACTATTCTGATATCTTGTTTGTTTTCTAACAGAGAGACATGTCCTTGTCGACACATAGAAACATGGACACTCTTAGTACACACCAGGATTCAAGTTCGTCCGACATGCCATGTGGTGTGCCCTATTCTTTATGTATATATTTTTTAATTTTTTTAAACTCGAGAGACTCCCTAAACACTTTTCATGCATGACGTGTCCTATATCATAGGCATAACGTTCTAACACATGAGGGAACGTTTCCTCGACACTTTTTAAGAACATGGAAAGCCCATTTTGTAAAATATGTAATACAGAATCAAGGAAAATTTTTGGTAGGAGTAAAAATAATGTGAGAAAAGTTCTTCATACTTCAGGTCCAATTTGTTTATATTACTATCTCTATTTTTGTTTCTTTGACACTAGCAATAAAAAATTATAAAGTTATCTTGATACAACAAACAGCCATTACTCTGTGCTTCTTAGACTAAGATGCAGTGGCACTAAAAGGGAAAATCAAGATGCTAGCATAGGACGTAAGGGCAACGAGAGAAAATAGGAAAAAACTAATTTGTTCATTCAATAAAACATATACATATGTATATAAATTAAATTCGCCATTGCAGATTATGGTTCTTGTGCACCAAAGCTGATTTTTTTTTTTTTTTTGGCAATTTTCAGTATCTATTTTTTTGCCTATTCTTAGCGGGTCAAGAAATAAAATATTTATGTAGTGTGTGAAAGACTTGATACCTCGAATTGTCATCCAACAGAAAAGAGTTACTAACAGCATTGTTGGAGTCCTCTGTCATTAGCACCCTCATGCTGGATATAACCTGTCATTAAAGTTTCAAACAATTATATTACAATTATAATTCTACCTGAAGACTTTCTTCGGCAGAGAACTGTACTTGGCTCATGAACTACTTACATCTTGGGATACACTTCGAGTATTATAGTTGTCGTCCCAGTATAAAGTACATATTCTGTACTGCTGCTGGACACTAAGAATCTGAGGAAGGCAACATTTGAATGTGAGAAAGAGATATAGCATATGGCACTAACCTCTTTATGCTAATAGTGAGTTTTTCTCAAGAGCATCAAACAGAGAACCACTCTTGCAAGTGTGTATATACACACAAGTATGGCATGTTTGGTACATAGTACTGGTCATTATTGAAAGAGATTTTAAGTTGTCATTTAAGTTTTATAACTTCCCCATTGGGATTCTGCTCTATAGCTGTCTTCATGAACCCTATTTTATCTTTCTTTTTCTTCTCTGCTATTAGGGGGAGAATAACTTACAGGACATAAATCATTAGTAATCTCATCATAAGATATTCTGTACTTCTGATGTATAACCTGCATGCAGAAAAAAGAACAATATAAAACTGACAAAAGCAACAGTAGCAATATAATAATTGATTATTTGCCCTACCACTGGAAAGGAGCATTAAATAGCCAAAAGTGTAAGACGGATAAGTTGTTTATAAAAAGTAGGAAAATTGATAACAATTTCAAATAGTTACAGAATCATCCCTTCCTCAATGGGCAACTCAGTACAAATTACTTCATAGCAGAGGTATAATACTGGTCTGCAGTTGTTCAAAATTATTGCAGTTCCTTAACGTTAAAAAGCCAGGTAAGTATGATAACTAGTCAACACTGCATTATTAGTATGAGGGCAACTGCAGTTGGTAGGGTAAAAGCAACACTAATTATCACCTAGTACAAAGGGCGGATACTAGGGAAGGTTTTTCAAGATCACACAATCAATATATTATGAAAAACTGAAATAGGGTAAAAGCAACCCTAATTATCACGTAGTACAACAGGCAGATTCTAGGGAACATTTTCCAAGATCACACTGAATATAATTTAAAAAACTGAAAAAGGCAATGACTTTGCAAATGTTTTATTAAAATATTATCAAGAAACCTAGTTTAGCGACAAAATATTTATATAAAAATTACTGAAATAAAATTGAAACATCGAAAATACAATATTATTAAGTCATCTATGAAAAATTTTAAAAAAATGATAAAGTAACAAAATATTAGCAATACATCAACATTTTGGAACTAATTCAGCTCGTTGTAGCGTGTTGTCATCACAAAGCACGCTGACAAGGAATTCTGGCCAGAAATTCTAGTGACCAACAATGCTAGTGTACCTAAATTGCAAAGATCATACGAATATCCATCTACAATGAGCAACGTGCAACTATTTGGCTTCTTCTAGGATTTGGACTTCTGGTAACACGTCTTGGGGAATATTTTATTAACTAGCAGTCATTGATATCTCCAATGACCAATATTGCTTAAGTTGAGAGAAAGGTGGCACTGGAAAAGAGAAGTACTCACCAAGAACCCAACAGCCTGTCGTATATGCTTGAGTTCATCCCAAGCTGAGCCTGCATACTGCGATCCAAGAATTGAAAGAAGGCACAAGAAAGAAATCATTAATTATGGTACAGCAAAGGAGAAAAAAGGCATTTAATTTGATGAAAAGGTAAGACAAAGATCTGTTCATGGAAGTTAATTACCTCTTCTTTTGCTTGGGCGCACCACAGCTCTAGCTCAGCCAACCCCGCCTTCACGTACTCCCCATTGCTGAATGTACAACACTCACGACGTAGAAGTAGACTACAAAGTCAACACGCTTGATAAAATTAGTAAGATTCTCACAATAAGAAATATGGAAGAGCAAGACTTCAATGGCGTATTTGGTAGCGAGGATTAAATTATATTGGACAGTATTAAGGAAGAAATATAAATTAAAATCATGTTTATTAGATTGTCTAATCCTATCGAGCACTTCTTATCACTATTAAACAAGTGTTTATAATTCATATTGAATATGCTATTAGAAACTAAAAGCTTGTCCATGACGTGTTTATAATTTGTTTAAATTATGAACATATAGAAATTAGTAGTGGAAAAGTAGGTTGTACTTCTGGATAAAAAGTAGGTTTGACCAAAAAGTGCTAGTTATTTAAACAACTCCTAAACAAGTGTTGAAAAAGGAAAACTGAATCACCTGTTGAAGAGTTGCATGTTGATATATAAAAATATTTGAGAAAATATCTTCTGAACAAGAATTGGAGGAACCTGGCAATGCAACTAGAGTCAGCATTTTATAGCATATGTAAGGTATAAAGGTGAAGTGAATGATTCATACGAAATTTTCTTTTAAGGTGCTGAGATGAGAGTTGAGGCAATCAATTATTCCCTGCCAGTGATTTGTTGCAGAATCTTTACTAAAGGATCGTCCAGATCTCAGAACACCTTTAGAGGCTCTCGGTGCCTGAATTTTAGTTTATCATATAATGGTCATTAACTGTCTTGCCAAAATGTTGAAAATTAAGTAAACATTGAATGAAGATAATAAATTATAACAAAAACAGCGTAAAACATGGTGACATGGAGTGCCTAGCAAGTAGATGTCAATAAAGCATCAACTCATAGGCTCTTTGAATAGTTCAATCATAGGCAGTAATAGTACACATAAAATTCAAATAATGTGAGAACAATTCTCATCACAGGATAAAGCCTTTCTGATGCATCATGTAGAAAGAGTTATTGGTTTATGCTACAAGAATTTCTTAGAGCAACACAATAATTTCTAGAGATAGTTAAAACAAGTAAATAAATCCAAGAGAAAATGTAAATAGACTCCTTCAATCTTCTTGCATTAATAATGCAGGAAATACAGTACTTGAGATATCTTTCATCTCCCATAAAAAGAAAATAAATATGAAGTTAAGACGTTTACAGATGCTTGTGAGTCCTCATGAAAGAGCTAAACGTTTTACCAAAACCCATGTACAACATTGGAGGTTTCAAATACCTGGATGCACAAAGCAAGCATTGATCCCAACTCCTTCTTCGAGTTGTCTCGAATAATTCCATAAATCTTCTCAACATAGGCAGTAAGCTGCTGCTTGAAAAGCAGAGCTGGGTATTTGGCTTCAACTTGGCGAACTGTTTCGAGAGCCACAGCCGCTGCAGCATGGTTTTCAGTAGAAGGGGATGACCGAAATCCCTGAGTATAATTATAGATAAATCATCGAGTAAATAGCACTGTAATTCAACTTCATAAATTACCCAAAAAAAATTTAAAAAAAATCTTGAAAGAAACAAGGGAAGGTTAAATTATTCAAATACCATTGTCATTCTCTCAAATAGGGATGTGGGAGGTTGTGGTTTACGAACTGGAGTTGAACCGGCAGGCCTCAAACTTCGTTGGAGTAAGAATAGCAATGTAGAGGTGTTAGATAGCCAATAAGCCATATGATCATTGCTTTCTTGATTCTGCAATCATTTAAAACTGGGTTATCTTTCATATCTTTGACAATAGCTACAGGCGTAGCTTACTTGCAGCACCAAGTTTTTTTTTTCCAACAGCTATAAAGAAGCCAGAATTAACAGAACATGTCGATCAAGTGACTAAAAACCAAGTTTGAGATACTTTTATAAAGTACAGCAGCTGGGCCTGAGTATGTACTGATCAGTCATCTTCAAGGATGTAGTGTAGGTTTGTTATGTTTAGTCAGGAATAGTGATCACTACTTTCAACTAGGCAAACTCTATGCTACTCGCTCTTGAAACTCAAATAGCGTCATGGTTCTTCGGAGTGCAAGGTTTGGCTCATCAAGTGATGGATGTCATAGATATGGCTTGCAGCTCCAACTACATGAGCTGTTAGAGAAGGGCTCTTTTAACCGGCCCAACATCTCCATCGAAGTGGCCAAACTTCTATGTCACAGCTATTTAATATGACATTATTTCTTCATATGTAGTGAATAATCTGAAAATTTTCTTTTTGTGCCCCCTCACTAGGGTTTTTGTTTAATTTTCATTTTTTATAGCAATTTAGCTCATCAAGATGTCTCCTAAAGCCATATTTGTGCAACATGTCCCTGTCAATCCCATGTGACAAGGAATAATGATGTCATTGAATTCAGCCAATTACCTCAATGGCCGAACCGATCATATTAATGAGTCGATCAAATACACTTGTTCTTTCAGCTTCAAAAGATTTCCAGTGCAGAAGACATTTGTATATGGTGAAAGCCGCAACAGGCTTGCCTTGATTGAATCCCACATCTTTGATTACACAATCCATGAGTGTATCAACATCCTCCTGCAGCATTTTTAACAAATATTTTTTATTTATTTGACTAGAATTGACACCAATATTAAAGGATGAGAAATATCTGTATCCCAATCCCTAGAAGCACGTACGTGCTGACGATCGATTGGAGGTCTCCTTGGTTTTCCATCAGGGTTCTCATAACTTTTCGGAGGAAAAATATTCTGTGATTCCTGCAGAAGTCAATCTCATCAACTAATCAATAAGTGGAAAGTAGAATCCAATAACATGCTCTATGAAATTTAAATTTATATTTAATCGAAAAGAGCTTAGTACATTGCTCTTGACTTCATCCACATGGTGACCGTTTTCCAATCCCAACAAATAAGTTAACATGAATAACGTGAGATTTGGGAGAAGATAAAGAAGACAAAAAATTTAAAAACACATACATTGGTTGCTAAAGTAGATGGAGGTTCTAGCACCCCTTTAGCAGGAGTAACCAAGGTCTTGTGCCGAAGAATCTTATTCTCAGACTCCATGTCAGAAATTTTTTCTTCAAGCCTGCATTTACAGAAAGATAAGAAACTAATCGATTTGCAACATTAAATCTAAACATCAACTATAACTAGAAACTAATGATAAAAGAATATGTACAACGTTTGCATGGCAGTCTTCAACTTAATGATCTTCGACTCTGCCTCCACAGCCTGTTTCAACCTCTCTTCACTAAGTTTGCTTGTCTCTTCATATTTCTTCTCTGTTTCATCTATTTTCTTTTCCAGAGAGCTGACCAAGGCCTGAAATAAATAATAAAAATGAATGTTTCAGCAAGAATAAGCCTAGGTAATATCTATTTCACCACATTCACATAAAATCCCCAATAAAGTAAGTCAATTTCACCGCCTTACCTTGAGTTTTTCATTTTCAGCATTAAGCTTATTCATCAATTCATGGTCAATGACAGGGACCTCCTGGATTATAGGAGTTTGCTTTACTGCCCTTTCTGCAGCTTCACGCTCCTTCGTGAGCATGGTTTTAGTTTCCTTGAATTGAAATTGCAGATCTAGCAAGACAGATTGCAATTTTTCATTTTCTTGAGTTTTTGCTTCTTCCATGTCAGCCTATGAAACAGGACACCAGGCATGGATCAGGAAAAAAGAAAATGAGAAGGCCCTTATATTTATTTTGTAGTCACAACATCACAATCACAACAGTGCAACAGCATAATCCCATGCTAAAACTTGAAACAAGAAATGCAGGCCATTGACAAAAAATAAAAATAAATCAAACATTTTTTCTGAAAAATAAAAAAAGCTCGGAAGATTTACTTACCCTTATTCTTTTCTCCAACTGCAATCTCCAAGCCAGTTCTTCAACCTGTTTCTCTAATTTATTCTTGGCAGCTTGAAGTGCACCTGTTTCTCTTGCAGCCTGTATTCCGATTGAAAAAAAAATTATATTTAAAGGAAAGTAAAGATACTTTTTGCAAAAAGCAATATGTAGGGCCAGTTTTGGGATATTCTCCACTTCATCCTTCTACAAAAATAAATTTGTATGGTTTATAAGCTGGAGCCAGATATGTACCTAAGAGGGGTCGGTCAACAATACTTTAGTACAAGATTTATTTCATTCTTATGCTCCAAGTATCTCATAGAATTTAAGGTCTTTCAATGAACAGATAGTTGTCTGAATCATAAATTTGACGCTTCTACACATTGTCGAGCAAATTTTGAATTCAACATGTTTTAAAGTAAAATTTATGAACATTGAAGAAGAATTTCCATTGTAACAATGCAGATAGATTATTGGTCATTAATTGTTTTAAAGAACAAATTAGATTTCTCGGTCTGGGTCAGCCAAATTACTATTTTCAATTGACATTACAAAAGAAACAGAAAATATGGGGAGGAACGGGTATTCACGACATCAACATGGGAAGCCAGTCATATAAATCAAGAAACCAGCCTTAGCCCCATAACATTTTAACTAGTGGATTCCCACTCTCTAGTCATAAGAGAACGCTCATTTCTGAAATATACTATACTAAGGCAGTAATATTAATATAGTTCATTAAACATCCACTTCAGAAAGGCTGAGCACTCTATAAGCATAAAAAGCTTCAAAATAGTTATAATTAGCATATGTAACTAATAATAAGTAGTATTAACATATTTCAACTGCAATTGGTGAGAAGAAAGAAAGAAATCAGGATGAAGTAGGGATTGAGGGGGAAAGAAGGCAGAGGAGGATACCGTCTTCAGCTTCCGAAGCTCTCTACGTGCAACTCTTGCCCTCCAAGCACACTGTGTGGTGATTGCAGCTTTTTTCAGCGTCCTATACTCTGAAAGGGCTAGGAATTTGCGGCAATGACTCTGTAGTCACAAGGTCAAGTCGTCAAAATTTAGGAAGTTCTTGGAAGGTTTTAGACCAGAAAGTGTTTTTTTTTTCTGAGGCATCTTACCTGGATGACAATGGCTGCACTTGTCTGCCTTCTAAAGCGAAGTTCATTTCGTGCAGCTATCCCACGCATTCCTGTCTGAATAGAAATAGCAGAAGAGTACAACTCTTTGTATGCTTTCCTAGCAAGATGCATCCGTAAATCTCTCTGAATCCTCAGACAAGAAGCTTCTCTGCGCATGCCCTCATAAACTTTCCGATTACATTCTCCTGCATTCAACAAAGAGGAAAACCACCAAGGACGGTTGATATATAAGGTTTGCAGTGCCTCCATTGACATATAAAAGTAAATCGTACAAAATTACTACCTCTGCACACTGATTGAATCTGAATTGCAGAACGTCGCAACAATGTAAAACTTTTTTGAGCAATGTAAGAGCGGATTTTCCTCTGGATAATGCTTGCGGATCTTCCCAACACCACAGTCCTGCGAGCATCCAGCTCTGCCATCTGACCAGCCCTTAGAAACACCTTTGTTTTCCCAATCTGTAAAAGCACGCTGAATAAAAAAGCCAATAGAATTTAACATTAAAAAAACTGGGAAATAGAAAGCATTTCATGCCAAAATACTGTGTTGCACGGACACATCAATTAGGGTGGCGCATCCGTGTCTAACACATGTCGGATACCAACACTCATCGGACATTCTGCCATAGTCATTTTTCTTTTTTAACCATAAATATTATATATTTTTAATGCAAAGTTGTTATTAAATAACAAATAGCTACTTACTCTTATTTAAAAGATTTCAACAAGAAAAATTAGTAACAAATATAAAACTAATTTTTTCAAAGAGTTTAATCAATGTGCAGCTTTTTAAAAAATCGTGTGTCGACGTATCCGTATTAGTGCATCATAGCGAAAATATAACAAGTACCCCCACTTCCCAGGCCATTGCATGGGATAATATAACTGAAATCCTTTTCATGTGGCATTAACTTGGTACTATGTGCAACTATAACACTTTTTACTAAGATCAATGTAGTTGTGTGTAAAACTAGAGCAATAGCATGAACCAAAAAGTCTTTAGGATTTATTGTTAAAAATACTGGATTACTATTTTAATTCATAGAATTTAACCAACCAGACATATAGGGCATGTTTGGTGCACAGTATTAGACAGCATTGGACAGACATTAGTCAAAATTTAAACTTCTTCCTTGATCTTATGTAGTGTTGTCCAGTCATACCTATCAAACATGCCCGTAAAGTTAAGAATTATGATAGCTTATACAAGTAAAGAGCAATAGCTGCAACTGACATGTTAGAAGTCAAATACTGGAACATGTAGCAGGGCCTAATTATCTATGTGAGATCTTTTTTGAGGTGAACATGAGATAAGTTTTGGATTTAATAGAAAAAGAAAGTGGAAAAAAGAATTGGAAAGAGGATAACATATTCCTGAACAACAGAAGATGATCACTTTAGTTGACCTATTAAGACTAAGCAATCTATCATTATTTTTAGTTCAGGGTGATACTTCTACCAGAAGCCAGTATGGGAAAAAAAAAAAAAAGGCACACAGACAGCCTAATTCATAGGTAGTCATACATAGAAGTGCAGGAATAAGTAATAATGAGATTCATTTAATGACTTGAACGCTAAATATCTAAATTAGAACCTTGTAAGGATGCCCAAGCTATGCAAACAATTTAATATTACACTTGATCACGTGCTATTTTTCATTAAACCGACTAGCTGCAAATGGCATAAAAGATTCAATATGGCAACATAGGAACATCTAATGGCGGATATGGACCTCATTTTCATCATCAATAAACAACAAGGATCTGAGTTCAGATGGAACCAAAAAATAACACTATCAGCATTAAAATAAAAGCTCGTAGTTAAGAATCCAATTTTCACCAAATTATAACTAATAAATAAGTTTCGTCCAGGACTCATATGACTAAGCAACAAAGAGAGTCAAGCTACTTAAGTTTTGGATACAAGGTTATAAGGAGCAATCATCATAGCAGCAGCCAGTGTTCCTACTGTAAGCATTAGCATAGAGAACAAGCACCAGGGACAAGATAGAAAAAGGTAATGGCACGCCTGATTACGTCAAAACTTAGTTTCATAGAGAAAGAAGCAACATAAAAAGAAATAAAAATGTAATAAATGGTAGAAAAACCAATTTAATAATGCTAAAAGGCCAAAATAATATTCTGATGAGACTAACAATCTAGAAATTTTACTTTCAAGAACCAAAGAAAACTATCAACAAAACATTCTCACAGAACATCACAACACCATGGCTCCGAAACAAATTTAGGACCTGGAGCACTATAACACAAAGGATCATTTTCATTAAACAGGATAAATATTAACGTCAAAGTTCCAAATGAGTGGCAGAGATATGCAGCATTCATCAATTATCCAAAAAAATAATACACTACCTGATAGCCCTCAAGTTCCACTTTCTCCAAAAGCCTCTTGCAAGCCGTGACCTCGTCCATACTATTATTAATTTCCATTAGAGTGACATACAACATCTAGAATGAGTGACATGAAAAGTATCAAGTAACAATGAATATACCTTTCATCTAAAACTTCAGGAGCAAGGATGCTAAAACGATCTACAAATTCATCAAAGGGTCGTTTGGTAGGATATCCTGCACAACTTATCCTAATTGCTTCCATGACCCCCTGAATACACATGTAATAAATATAAACTGAGCAAAAGTTCAAGCAGCTATTCTAACATCAAGATATATTGGCAACCAATGAAAAAATCTGTTTTTACCCCACAAAGCAGTTGTTGCAAGACATTTTGATTCTCAAAAATAGCTGGCTTAAGAAGATTATTAGGCTTCACACAGCGAATGTAATGAGGTTCAGTGGTACTCAGAGTTTCAAGTAGAGCTTGCAATTGTTGCTGCAAATGTATCATCAGTAAAGTTAATACCAATGTGGTGATACACACCAAGATAAAGATAGACACATACACACAGAGAAAAAGCAGGAGGAGAATTACAGACCTTGAACCTTGAGCCAATGGAAGAGAACTTTGATTGTTTAGAGGCCTCCTCATTTGACGTAGTAAATAAGCCCGAGACAAAGGAACAGTTGGAAGCAGTCAAGAGTGTTTGATGCTCAGCAATGACATAATCTTTATTTTTGTCCAGAAACATCTTAGTTTGATATGTGACCTAACATATGAAACTACTGGTAATCAATGCTTTTAATTGCAATCTCATTTTTTATGTCAAACTAGAAAATCCAATGCACTAACTCAATATAGAAAATAAAGACAAGGGGGGAACTTACATCACCGGCATAATGGGAAATAGTGAAGTCAGAACGAGATAACTTGGGCTTGCTGAAGCGTTTATGGTTTTTATAAGTCTGGTAAAGCTTCTGTGCAAATGTTTCATGAGTTGATCGAGGAAACATGCTACAACACAAAGTCACGGCCATATAATTTCCATAAGTACTATGAAAATAAAAAAGATGTAGCATTGTGAATAAAATCCACTTAAATAATGAAAAAGCTTACCAAGCTTCATCAAGAAGAGCTATAATGCCACCTGGTTTCTGAAAATTAAAAAGATTTATGTTAGAAAGAATACCAGTATGAGGGCATTAAGGATCTTGGATTTTAAATAGGAAAATAGCACTATACCCAGAACCAAAAATGAAAAAGCAAAAGAGTAAAATGGTCATGATAAATAGTATTACTTACTACTCTAGAGTCCATTAATAGAAAGTTGCAAGAGAAGCAAGCATTGTTGTAAAATTAGATATAATTAGACTAGTGACTAAAGGGTATGGTATGTAATGCAGGAGCATGCCCGAAATGGGATGGATCCAAAGTGGACTATACTACGTCATGTGGTATCTGTTATATCTGTTAGTTATTGGCATGCACGTGCCAGGGGGGGCCCACATTGGCCAACTCGGCATCGATGATCAATTGGATTGGGCTTATTTAATCAAGCAACCTCATCTTAGGCTTGGGCTTGGGCTTTGTCCATTAGCCCCCCTTGGCCCATTTCCATTTCTAGTCCAATTTCACACACAAGATAATATCATTCTAACTCTAATCAAATCCCTCTCCCCAGTTTCTTGCCCTCATTCTCTCTCATCTAACCGTTGACTTAAAGTCGGAATGCAAACGATCGCCCAACCTTTTTCTCGACCGATGACCTTGAAGTGGCCGGGATACTATTGGCCACATGTCCGCGCAGAAATTGAGGTCAACAGTATTGAAGTAGGAAGTCCTCTATTCAGTCAATATTGTAGCATTTTTATCATATGGTGTTATATAATGTAGGAGCATGCTTGAAACGAGATGGGCCCAAAGGGAGTAGGCTTTGGGCACTAGTGGATTCCCGAATCTGACTCTAGGAGATATAGAGTTGAATTGCACCTCCTCTATAAGCTATAGCTTTCGGGGAAGAGATGAAATACCCTACATTAGTACGGCATTACTCTAGGAAGTCTAAACCAAATTTCACAGTAACAAAAGTATATTTGCAGGACTATTGCATAGAGAACGAGGTACCATTTTTCTTCAACTTTATTTAGTGAAAGATGTTAAATAGCAGTTGAAAGAAAAACTTAGGATTAACATCACAGTCAGCAGAACCTTTTCAATGAGATCTAGAACATCTTGATTGTCGATGAACTCAATGTAGCTCCAGTCGATTTCCTCTTTTGTATACTCCTCTTGCTCCATTTTGAAAACATGCTGTCAAATAAGGGAATGGGTTTCACAAAATTGCACCATAAGGAGCAAGTAAAATTGAGCAATCAAGAATAAGGAATCCATGAGAAACCTGATTAAAGTGCTGCTGAAGCTTCTCGTTGGTCAAATTTATGCAAAATTGTTCAAAACTGTAGAAATATGCAATGTTAATGAAATCAGTGGTTTACTAAAAACATTCGCAAAATAATCACATCTCAAGTCAATGAACAAGTCAAATAATGCACTGACATTAAACTATTCAGAATTCAAAATGCAGGAAACAGCGCTTCTCCAACTCAAGTACCCTAGACATCACTCAAAATAGGTATTTCTAGTTTGGGGGAGGGAAGGTTCATTCATAAAATTCTATGGTGGCCTATCATTATTCCCTCCCAAATGGGAGATAATAATGGCATGAGCAATTTTCCCTAATTACTTCCAATAGTTCGCATTTCAAAAGACGAGAACAATGACTATTTCGAATCTTCAAATGCAGTAACAAAGTACGAGAGGTATTCAGACGCACCATCTCAAATTCTGAATTAATATTTTTTTCTTTCACTAAGCAATGATAAAAAGAGATCATGAGGTCGCATACATGAAATTGAGAAAGCAAGTCAGTTATGACCACGAAAGCAGAAAGAAAGCTTATTCACAGAATAGGAACAGAAAAGTAGAAATCAGTGCACTGGCTGCCCCCTGCCACGACCAAAAAACTATATATTCAAAACTAGCCAAAGCAATTCGGTTGTTATGACCAGAAAGCATAAAGAAAGATTATTCACGGAATAGGCACATTACAGCAGAGTAGACTTTAGTGCACTGGTTGCCCCCACCCAAAGAATTATATATTCAAAAGTCAAAACTAGCTGAATTTAGTTATATGATGAAATTATGTCCTTGTCTCAAACCGTGTGCTGCAGCATGAAATATTGGAACTGCCCAGCCATAAAAGAGCTAAAAGAGGGTTAGAGAAAAGTAAATATTCTTCAGCTCGTGACAAAATCTATACTTGATTCACCAGAACAGAACAGACCAGATCTTGTCATCAACAAATATAGAGTGTACCAGTTAAGCACCTGTTAGTCTTGAAACTCTCAAATCCATAGATATCCAGCACCCCGATCAAACTTTTTTTGTTTGGGTCTTGACCTATTGAACTATTGATCTTGCCTACAAGCCTGCACAATAATGGTAAAAGAGCAAAAATCATGATTTTTAAGAAAATCAATATGTAAGTAGACAACTAAAGAAAACGATATAAGCTGGGACATGACTGAGTGAGTGTTTATGTGATGCAAATCTTCTTCAAGCATGATACTGAAGCTTACCAGTCAAACAACCTAGAGTAGACAATTTTAGCCAAAGCATCCCTACTGGCAACAGCGGCTTCTGGATCTAACCATTTGGTGATGGTTTCATCACGAGTTACAATTACACGCTTGCACAGGGAATCCTCTAAAGCCTTCACATCACACCTACAAAATACTGAAGTTTTAGGCACTAAGTTTTTAAGAGAAAAAATGGAATTTTTCTTGCTAGTTACTGCATGCCCCAGAAAAAAAACCAAAGAATTACATGAAAAGCTCAGCTGCAGTTCTTAAATGAAAACAAGATTTTTCATCTTTGGGCATTGACGAGTCCATTTCCTTTCCCTTTGCAAATTCAATGTTTCCAAGATGGAGGACTGCAGCAATAACTCGAAATATTGCATCCTGAGGTAGAAAAACAAAGAGAATTAGCAAAATTTGTATTACAAGGCAAGAAGCCTTTGCCTGTTAAATACCTGCATCTAATACCTGCTCCTCAGAACTTATTCCAACAGTATCCATTGCCTTCCTTGTTGCTATATATTCATTGCATTCATCAAGCCCATCCAACTCATAGCAATTTGATTGATTTAAATAATGAAACATTCTCGGATCTCCTAATTTATATCTTTGAATCTCCTAAAGTTGAAAACATTGAAATCAGATTCATCTGAAATTGAGATGAAGATTTAAGATACATAAAGGACTGCCCAACATAGAATCAAAAAAAGTGATAACTAAACTCGAAGAACTTTGTAAGCATAATATTTCATACACAACATCAATTGTGCCTTAGATAATAAAACCATAATCCATCTCAGTTGGGGTAGAAATTCAATTATGAAAAACAATATTAGATTAGTGCTAGTATTTTTGCAAAAACTGATTCGCTCCACAAGCCAAAATAAGAAAGCAAGAATGCTATAAAAAGAACTGAGGGAAGTTACAATTCATCCACAGTCACAGATGACTAATAAATGATAACAGAATGACATGAATGAAGTCAACATATCACTTCAAACAATATGCACCACAGATAGATAATAGAACAAACTCCTATTTGCTATGTTAGAATTAGAATCAAATACACAGTCTACAAGTTTTTATTCTCAAAAGGACTTGATGAGGAAGGCCCTAATATATGGCTTAAGGAGGGTGAT
>CAIGRH010094995.1:0-17863 GCA_903798295.1 Fraxinus nigra
GTTTTGGTCCACAGTGAGATATCATTGGGTGTAACTACACTAGCAACAGTCGTTATAGACAGAGTCCACCTATTTTGCACACTTATTCAAATTCGTTCATCCAAAACCATAAGAAAAGCTATCATTTGAACTTTCCAGTAGGCATAATTGCTTCCGTCCGAAAAAATGAGGCACAGACAAAGATTGACTTATCAAGACTTTACAAATAAGAGTCGGGAATCGATTTAAGGCTTTGATATCAATTGAAAAATGCAAGTTCGACCCTAACAATACCTAGAGGGGATTAATAGATGTATAATGCGGAATTAAAAACTATTACAAATCAAACAGGAACAAGTCACTTTTTATTCTTATCTAGATGATTAATCAAGCAAGCCAGTTTAGTCATAAGTTTGAATACCGCAGTTTTTATAATCCATCAATATAATGAAAGAAGTCAACAACACCAGAATGATCACTGAGAAACCCAATTGAGAAAAACTTTGGGCACTTTGCCTATCAATCCACTACAAACGAATATAAAAACTTACGGTATACCGACTATACGACTCGTACTATCTAATTTTTCGACTGCACTCCTTACAGCTCTTTGTGGATCCCATGCTCCCTTGTATAAATCATCGACTGCGTTGCCAAAGCTCTCCGTGGAATCTACCATCCTGCAACACTCTAAGCCTTGTGAATTCATCTATCACCAGTGGATCACGAAGAACAACCCATTCTTCATAGACATGAACTCCTGTTGACTTCCTTCAATCTTCAGAACTCTGACCAGATGAATAGGAAGTAATGATTTGGTATTTGGATATTGGATCTAATATTTTTCTCTCTAAAGATGTCAAACAAGATGAAGGTTAAAAGCAATAATGTGGATGATTCACTATCTAGACTTTTTTCTCTCAATATTCAACCTTAGAAAAATGTACGGGTGAGTTTTGATATTTACAGGTAGGTCAATAAACGAATGGGTCGTGTAAAAAGCCTTAAAATCGCGAAATAAATTTTTTTCGAATAACATTGTTGCTCGAGTGAGGGCCCAGCGATAGCCCGTCGCTCGAGCGAAGGAGAGGCGACAGTCTAACAACGATGATTTTGCTTTTGTAGCTTGAGCCAAACCCTGGCGATAGTCCAGCAAAAATTCGCGTAGTTTTCCTCTTTGTTTCAAACTCGAAATCCTAGACCTACTAACTAACTTTTGAACAAATTTCACATTACTCCTTGAACTATTACATACTATCAAATTATGTCCTTTTGTCTACAGAATTTTCCAATTACAGAATCAAATAAAACCTAGCACAGCCCAAAAAAAAAAAAAAACCAAACCCACCAANAGCGATAGCCCGTCGCTCGAGCGAAGGAGAGGCGACAGTCTAACAACGATGATTTTGCTTTTGTAGCTTGAGCCAAACCCTGGCGATAGTCCAGCAAAAATTCGCGTAGTTTTCCTCTTTGTTTCAAACTCGAAATCCTAGACCTACTAACTAACTTTTGAACAAATTTCACATTACTCCTTGAACTATTACATACTATCAAATTATGTCCTTTTGTCTACAGAATTTTCCAATTACAGAATCAAATAAAACCTAGCACACCCAAAAAAAAAAAAAAAACCATAGCCCCCAATTCACTCATCTCACCCGCGTGCTCATAAATTGTGTACAAATACAAGGCCGGTTATTGAGAAGAATGCGTGAGGTTACTACCTATAAAGTCATATCTCCCAATTGCACCATTTGCATTGCGTCTCTCTAATCCGAATCTTTCATTTCTGCAGGTGTGTGTCTAATCATTTGAGGAAGAAAACATCATCAAACTATGGCCAGATTGAGGAACGAAGAACAACAAACTTGAACATGCCCCAAAATGTATTCCGACTGTACACCATTCGTCAAAGCTCGATGACATTTTTCTTCCTCAAATAGTTGGACATACGCATCAAAAAATGAAAGATTGGGATTAGAGAAAGTTGGACATATTATAATTAGTAGTAGCTTCCCACTTCCTTCTCAACAATCGGTCTTGTCTTATTACACAATTTAGTTGTACATGGATGAGATGAGTAAACTCGGGGTTAAGGTTTTTTGGGGCTAAAATTGGAGACGAACAATTGGGCTCAAAGAAGTTTATGGAGTCGTGAAAGTTGTATTTCACATATGGTGATTTCGGAGAGTTGGATGGTTAAGTTGAGTTATAATTTTAGAATAATACTATTTATCGTTCTAATGATGAAATATTGGTGATGCGACAATCTATGTGGAATAATAAATTTGACAGTTCAATTTTCATGAGAGAAATGGGGACAAGTGAAATGCGAGAGATAATGGGTTGTCATATCACTGATATTCCATCATTATAATGATAAATATCATTACTCATAATTTTATTTAATGCCCGTAACTAGCCATATGGATTTTTATGGGACGCGTTAGCAACGAAATGAATGAAATTTGACAAATGATGGATGGAGTACAGCTCTCAAATATGAGTGATTATTGGGAAGCATTTTGAAATTTGATGAATAGACCATGATCATAGCGTAAGTTGGGTGAGTAATGAAATATTTTACTTGGATTATTTGGCTGAGTTGTAATTTTTTAAAAAATCGTAAATTGTCACGGGAAATTCCCATTTGACATGTCAACGATGAGGGGAACAAAATCTGATGGATGATGGATGGAACACTCAGTAAGCATGGTAAAGTAACTTAAAATTTAGTGAATAAAGTGTGACCATGGTAAACGTTGGGTAATTATTGAAACATTCAACTCAATAAACTTCTATTCTCTTCATATATTGATTGAATCATAGAAATAAATACCAGCATGATCTAGTATTTCAAGTCAATTATTCTAATGATTGATTGCCCAATAATTCATGCACAAAAATACTTTACTTTCCCTCATATCCAAACACCAGATCAATTTGATAACTTATTAATATTTTCTATGTAACTTCAGTGCATGCATATCTTAATTTGTCACGTCTATATGCATTAAAAGATTTCTATCTCTAACAATCTTATTCAAATAAAAAAAATATCTTAATTTGTAAGATCATCATTAAATTAATTCCAGAGTACTATCGGGATATTTACCCACATTTGGAGTATTGATAAAAATTGCTGCAAATTTCATTTTCTTTAAATAATATTGAAACAATCGAATCATGTGAAAAATAAGCCAAGAACATGGATACATATGGAGAATAAAAAGAAATATGACCATATTGTGATGGAAATGATAGTGACAATGGTGATTAGGAAATCGCATATTTTATTAAATCAGATTCTGTTCCAAATAGAAGGCAAGTGTATAGGAATAACTTGTGTCACAAGTTAAAAGAAAAAGGCTTTCATCTCTCAATTGGTTGATTAAGAAGAAGAAAAAAATCTTTCATTTTGGTCAAAAGGTACCAAGTTTTTTTAAAATTATGCTAGTTATGTTTTTATCAAGTATCAACACTCCCAAATCATAATGGTGTAACAGCTGACGCGGTTCGCATATTTGAGGCTCCACTAGATCACCTGGAGACGAACAATTTCCTAATATTTATTCCCCTTTTCTATGAACATTGTTTAGGAAAAAAATTGCAAATATAGTTTTTTAACAATTATAATAGAAATTTGAATATCTAGGTTATTGGGTACATAAATTTAAGGGTTCCTGACTAAAGTTATAGACCAAGAACCTTCAAGAATTGTGTTGGAATTTAGTTTAAAGATTGGAAAACTTAGTTAAGTATAAAATTTGAAAAGTGACTTTGAGTAGATTTTGGTCAAATATTTGGATTTGATCCAATAGTCAAATTATAAATATAAATATATTAGCTTGTTCTACTCGTCGAATAGATCATCGTGTGGTACATTTGAAATCTCAAAATCAATTCCAAATAAATGAGAAATTACAGTCCAAAGTAGGAAAGAAAAGAGAAAAAACTAGCCACGAAATTTGCCTAACTCCATCGTTTGCCTAACGCTCGGTCGATGAGATTGTCGCTCGAGCGACAGACGGTCAACTAAGTTTCTGATGAACAGGTGTCGCGTCGCTCAAGCGAGAGGCCAACAACATGCTAATGACACAAGGGATGCTTCTCTTTGTGAAGGTTGCTAGGTTTGAGAAGTGATACTTCACTCACAACATCTCATCTTTTATAAATAGGATCCTTTGGACATCTATTATGCATCTCATATCATTTACATTAAAAAAAAAAAACTCTCCAAAAATCATTTTGTAGATGAAGAACTTCATTCGAGTTCACTGTTTCTTGTGGTTTAAAGTGCTTCTAACACAACTTGTATCTGTTAGGGAGATGAGTGTCGTAATCTGTAAACACTGTTGTAGGGCAAATTTGTCTTAAGGATATAGCGTTTTCACTTGCCTCAAATCATTTCATCAATTTCTTCTTCTTCATTTCTACTATTTGTACTTTGTTTAACTCCGTTTCTGCATTGTTAACTTAGCATTTTATTATTCACTTTCAAAACAAACTTTACTATATCCCCAATAATTTTAAGTCAAATTTCTTGAGTTCATTGTTTGTTGGATCATACCCCGTTCTCTTCATCTTTGGAATAAACATTTGTACTATTCCGTTCTTAAATTTTATTAATGTTAAAATTCTGTTTACGTAACAGAAATGAATACCATTGAGACTACTTCAAATCAAATAACAAATGGAACAAATAATGTAGTTCTATCTTTAACTATACCACTTCAAAATACTCCAATCCAACATGGGGAAAATCGAAGAAATTTGGAGAAGTGGATTTCAAGAGATAGCAATAAAAGATATTCTCACAAAGGAATTTATAGTTTGAAAGTTCCTTGATTACAAGGTGATAGACTCCAAAATCGTCATTAGTCAGGTGCAAGAACTACAAGTTTTACTTCATGACATTCATGCTGAAAATATGGAATTGAGTGAATTCTTTCGAGTTGCAGTCATCATTGAGAAACTTCCTCATATATGAAGAGATTTCAAGAACCACCTCAAGCACAAACTCAAGGAGATGAATTTGGAAGAATTGATAGTCCGTTTAAGGATTCAAGAAGACAATAGAAAAATCGAAAGAAAGTCTATTGTTCAACTTAGAGCAAATTTTGTTGAAACTGGTTCGAAGGTTGTCAACATGAAGCATAAGATCTCCGATGATGCACCATGAAGAGACAACTCAAAGAGTGTCAAAAATTTTAAAGGCAACTATTATAACTGTGGAAAAGTCGGACATCGTTCTAATGAATGTTAAAAGCTTAAGAAGAACGTTCAAGCAAATTTGGTTGAAATAGACACAATTTTTAAAGGGATACAAGAGATGAATCTTTCATCGATTGTTACTGAATGTAACAATGGTGGAAATTCAAGAGAATGGTGAGTTGGTACTAGTGTTACCTGTCACATTTGTACAGATAAGATCATGTTCTCAAACTACAAAGAATTAAATGGAGAACAAATCTTCATGGAAAATTTCTCAAATCTTAAAGTTGAAGGATAAGAGAAAGTTACTTCGAATATGACATCCGGAAAAGAGCTTGTCCTCAACAATGTCCTATATGTTTTGGACATTCACAAGAATCTTGTATCCAGGTCTCTACTTGGCAAAAATGGCTTTAAATTTGTATTTGTATCCGATAAATTTGTACTCACTAAAAATAATATGTATGTTGGTAAATGATACCTATGTGATAAAATGTTAAAAATAAATATTTTTATAATTGTATCGAAACAAAGCATTATGAATAAAATTTTGAATTCTACTTATATACTTGAATTGTTTTGTTTATAACATAGTCGATTAGGATATGTCAATTACAAATCTATGCGTAAACTTATGAATCAAAGTTTAATTCCGACTCTTAAGATTGATCTAATCATAAGTGTGAAGTATGTGGTGAAGTAAAGTTGGCCAAAACACATTTTCACTAAATTCAAAAGAAAACGACACCTTTAGAATACATAGCGATATTTGTGTCTTGAAATTTGTTCAAATTAAAGGTGGTAACAAATACTTCGTTGCTTTCATTGATAATTGTACAAAGTATTGTTACGTCTTTCTACTAAGGAGTAAAGACACTTCAGTCACAACCTCTCATCTTCTATAAAACAATCTAGTTTTATTAGTTTCACCTAAATTTTGCTTTGCCCATTAATGGCCATGTACTTATATGTTTTCATGAACTTTTAAGAAAAAAATTCTAACTCTCTTTTAAGGTGATAACACCTCAAAGTTCACATAAATGAAGGTTTTTTTTTGTGTCTTTTGAACTTTTTAAGACACTTGTACCAATTAGTGGACTTCATTAAGAGTTCTATAAACTAAATTCTCCAATCTTAACAACCAGCACTTGCATCATAAGGATATGGCAGAATTTAGTAAGTGCTACAAACTATCCACTTACCGAATGACATGTTGATACCCTTTGAACATATGAATTACTAGTTTCATAATGATAGACAGGTTCTTGTAAAGGTAGAGGTTTTAATTGTGGAGTTTGAGTCCCATCATAGTTGATGTTGATCTAAATAATTCTTTTGTAAGAAGCTTTTTAAAAGGATAGGCCAAATTCTCGCTTGACCTCATATATGTAAGAGAAATCCCTCAATCTTTGATTAATTTTTTTACATATTCATGTATTAGACTCATAAGTTGACTTTTCATCGTAAACCTTACTACATGCTCGAGCTAATGTTGCTTGACTATGATATGGTATTGAGATAGATAAACTATTCTTCGTATCCAACAACACTCCATATAAAAGGTCTCAAAGCCACTCAATTTCTTTCCATGTTTCCACTAATGCACAAACTCGAATTCCATAGTCAAGTGTATAATGCACATTTGTTTCTCAGGCCTCCAAGAAATAGCTTTTCCTTCAAAAGTAAATACCCAACCCAATGTTAAATTATTTTCATATGCACTTAATATCTAACTAATATCACTATATCCTTTAAAATAGTCACGAACTTAGAATCTTCCACCGGACAGTTTTTAGTATTTTTATCATATATTTCTCTCCCAATATTCAATTGAGGTGAGTCAAGATCCTTGGAAAGCTAACTCAAAGGGCTACAACTTTTATTCAAATATCATCTTTGAATTCAATCTTTTTCCATGTCCAAAGCTGGTCTCAATATGAGACTAAAAATTGATGCAAAACTTTTCAGCTTGAAAGTTGATATGTGATAATGTCTTGGCTATATTTCATCCATTTGACTCCTTTCTTCATCTAATTGACCTCTAACACTCTTGAATCTTTATCCCTAGGTTAGAAACAAGTTTATAGTATTTGCTCTTTAGTCCCTGAACTTTCATTTCCTTTCACTTTGGTCATTTTTCACCAGTTTCTTCCAAATTACGTCATATCCATAGAATTACCACATAAATCAAAATATGAGCGTAATGAGTACATTTTGATACAAAATAAACATATGAGCGCATAAAATAAGGAGGGAAAAATATGCATTTTACATTCCTATCAACTCATAAAGATCAAATCAAGGCAAAAATGCTCAAAGTTGCTCAAGCAATTTTATCAAGACTTGAATGTCCATTGGCCCCCCAAGGGGCACTCGAGCGGTCGTGTCATCTGGGCAAGACTTAGTTCGCAATTTTCATAATTTCTACATTCCCAAACAAGCCATAAGTCTCTAATACTATGTATATACCAAACCAAATTTCATCCATATAGTGTGTTAAACCATTATTCATCCAAGAGAACATATTGTTGAAGATCAAATACTCATTCTATATTTCTCTTGCCTCAACAACGAGATGAAAACATAAAAATTTAAAAAGATAAAAAATAACAATAAACAACCACCAAATATCTTTCGGAGTTCTAAAGATCTAGAAAGGTGACTGAAGTTTTGATTCATGAAGAACAAGTTTGATCTTGGTGATCCACGAGGAGAAAAGAAGTCTTGAGGTTCTGGAACTCGTGTTGGAGTGCACACTTGATGAGTTCTTCGATAATTTCAGGTGGGGGTTAGAGTCTACTAATGTTTAATTGTGTCAGATCAATTTTGTATGTTCAATATTTTTAGTGGATTATTTAATAGAATGTGTGCCCAGATTTTTTTTTTTTTCTCATTTGAAAAGTTATTGAAGTGTTTTTCCTTCGTAACAAAATCTTGGTATTGATTAATTTTCTTTTATTTATTTATTTATGTTTGATTGATTGCTAGGGTTTATACTGATTTCAATTCATCTAGATACAATAATTTGTGACTTGTTGCATGTTATTGTTTGTTAATTTTTAATTTCGTTGTGTTAGTTAGGTTAAATCTCCATTATTACAACTGGTACCAAATCTTTATTTTGATTCTTGACCTACGATTGTCTAGATGAGTTAGTCATAATCCATTCCTCCATACTTTGATGGAATAAATTATGTTTACTAGAATGTTTGGATGAGAGCTTTCTCGAAATCCATGGATGAAAAAATTCGAGTGAGTTTAGAGAAGGGTTTGGACAGCTCCATCAACATCTGTTACATGTATTGTTATACCTACAGAGGTTTCCACTTGGCCTAAGGATGAATTGGTTGAGTGTACTTAGAATAGTAAAGTAGTGCGTGCCATCTTTATGGCTATATCATCTCAAGAGTTTAAATGTGTATATATGTGTGAGACTACTAAGAAAGTTTGGAATATTTTAGAAACCACACACAAGGGAACTAAGATCATGTAAAACTCTAAGCTATAAATGTTGACCAATAGGTTTGAGAAAATTAGAATGAAGGACGATGAATCATTTCATGAGTTGATTGAGTTCTATGCTAAACTTAATGATATATGGAATTCTAGTTTCAACCTAAGTGGATGAATTTAAGATGCCAAAGTTGTTATAAAAGTTGTACGATTTCATTGAAAGGTTTAGACCTAAGGTCACTGCAATTGAGAAAAGCAAAGACTTAGATACGGTTAAAATAAAAGAACTTGTTGGATCACTCCAAACTTATACTAACCATATCAAATTCGAAGAAAAATAAGTCTTTTGCGCTAAACACCGTCGGGGAAGAAAACTGTAACACGTAGACGATGACACCCTAAAAGGTAAAGGGGTAGCTTAATTTGTTAACATTTTCAAGAATTTTTTAAGAATAATAAAAAAAGCCCAAAAAAATTAAAGGGATGGTCCCAGTAAAATTTAGAAAAGATAAAAGAAAGAATAAAAATACTTGGGATGTTAGGAGGAAATCTCAATTTGTTAGATGTTGTGAGTATCAGGGATTAGGTCACATTAGAGTTGAGTGACCTAGTTATAATGAGACCCTAGGTAAGGCCATGAATGTTTCTCTTACTGATGATAATTCTAACTCTTGTAATCAAAGTGATACTTCCAATTTTGAGGAGTGTTTGAACTATTTGGCTTTTGCTTCTGTATTTAACAGTGAAACTGGGAAGAAAAGTAATAAAGTTGACGGTTTAGAACAAACCGACTCTTCAAAACATCAAAAGATGAAGGGGATATACATGAGGCTTATGATCAGCTATTTGCGGAGAGTCTTAAATTGAAAAAGATAAATACGACCACCTTTAAGAAACTACATGATCTTGAATTAGAAAAGAAAAGACTTGTGGTCAAACTTGAGGAATCAACTAGAAGTATGAATAAGTTGAAGGTTGAGAAAGAGTTCCAACAAAATAAAGTTAACACTCTTGTGAGTAATTTTGAGAAAACCAATGCTCAACTTCGCTCTCTGTCTTGTGTATCTAAGAAGCTTGACAACATCTTAGGAATAAACAAGCCAGCTAAAAATATGGGAGGTTTAGGCTATAGTGAAATAGGGTCTCATGCTGCTAACTCCTCTAAAACTACATTTTTATCGACATGTATCAAGACTAAGAGCTTAAGAGTAACTGAGCCCTAGAAAAAGGATATCATAAGATAGAGGTCACTGTGCAACATAGGGTTACACAACCTAAAGTCTAAAACTTGAAACCTAGTGTTGTCCACGGGTTCATTCTCAAGTGTTGCAAGTGTGGTAAATTAGGTCACACGAAACCTAGGTGTCACAAACTCTTGGTTAAGAACAGTAATCAGGACATCATTAGTCAAGTTCTGCTCTTAACAAATCAAGTCAGCCACTTGATTGAAAGAATGACTCACTTGACTAAGATAACCTCTTCTTCTAGAAAAGGTTTAGGTTAAAAAGAGTGAAATCACTAGTCAAAATGAAGAATTGAAGTGTCATGTTGCTCATGTTGCTCTTAAGGTTAAAAATGATTTGATGTAGTATCTTGATAGTGCATGCTCTAGACATATGTGTGGAAACAAAGCTTTATTTTGAGGATTGGAAAGCTGAAACCCTTACTTTTGGATATGGTGTTACTGTACCTATTCTTGGTAAAAGGTCCTTGCGTATAATTTCAAATGTTTTTTTATTATGTGGAAGGTTTAAAATTAACATGTTAAGCATTAATCTAATTTGTGATGATAATTATGAGGATGGTTTTGTTCAGAAAAGGTGCATTGTATATGACCCAAATGATAATGTGGTAATGGAAGGATGAAGAAGCTCTATTAACTGTTATGAAGTTCTTCCTAAGTTTGTTTATACGGTCAGAGTGCCAACATCAATATGAATGAACTTAAGCATCAAAGACCTGGTCATATGAGTTACAAAAATTTCATCGAATTTTTCTTAGAAAAAAATTGTTGGTGGTTTTCTTAAACTTGAAAAGGTTGATAATATTATCGAGGGACCATGTCAACAAGGAAAACAATATAGAGTTAGTCATAAGAAGACTTCTACCATTTTGACAAATAGACCTTTAAAACTACATATGGATCTAATGGGATCATCTAGGATTGAGAGTCTAGGTGGTGGACGTTTATTTTGGTTGTTGTGGATGACTATTCTAGGTTCACTTGGATAGAGTTGTTAAGAAAGAATCTGAGGTATTCAATTTTGTCAAATACTTATGTAAAAGACTTTAGAATAAGAAATAGTGCAACATAACTAGAATCAGGAATGATCATAGGAGAGAGTTAGAAAATTTTTGTCTTGAGAATTTTCGCTTGGAGGAAAGAATCCAACAAGAATTATTTTCATCGATCATTCCAAAACAAAATGGAGTAGTTGAGAGGAAAAATAGAGTGTTTCAAGAGATAGATAGAGCCGTGCTTCATGATAAGGGCCTAGCAATGCATTTTTGGGATGAAGATGTTAACACTGCATGTCACATAGTGAATAAAGTTTACCTTAGATCTAAGATTGAGAAGACGCCTTATGATAGGTGGAAGGGTAGAAAGAATACCGTCAAATACTTCAAGTGTTGGGTAGCAAGTGCTACATTTTGAGAGATAGAGAGAACTTAGACAAGTTTGACTTTAAAAGTGATGGAAGGAATATTTCTAGGCTACTTTGGAATTTAAGGGCTTATCAAGTGTACAATTTTTGCACACTCACAATTATAGAATCTATAAATGTAATCGTTGATGATGCATTGAGTAGAGCCATTTGGTAACTTGGAAGAAATAGAACAAATAAGTTACTACCCATGGGTAACTTGGAAGAAATAGATCAAATAAGTGACGATCCTATCACTGAATCTAAAGAGTGCCCTAACCTAAAACATTAAGCTCCTCAAAAGGTATAGATACTCCATGTAAGGAACCATATCTATTGTTATGTCTAATCATCCTAAGGAACCATCATCTAGAGTTATGTCTAATGATCCTAAGGACAATATCATTGGGAATTTAGAAAAAGGGTTGAGACTATGTAAACAAGTTTTGAATAACTTGACATACACTAGTTACCTATTTCAAATTAAACCCAAGAAGGTAGAAGATGACCTTAGTGATGAGTGTTTGGCGAATGCTATGTATGAGGAGTTAAATCAATTAACTATGAATGATGTATGGTATTTAGTACCTAGGCCTAAGGATGAAAATGTTATAGGTACCAAGTGGATGTTCAGGAATAAAACTGATGATCAAAGACCATAACTAGAAATAAAACTTGGTTAGTTGCCCACAAATACACCTAGGTAGAAGGTGTAGATTTTAATGAGACTTATGCCCTAGTAGATCGAGTTTCATCTATTGAAATCCTACTTATTGTGGCTTGTACTTTGAAATTTAAGCTATATCAAATGGACATCAAGAGTGCATTCTTTGAATAGAATTCTTCAAGAAGAGGCATATATTGAACAACCTAAAGGATTTGTAGATCCTAATTTTATCATTATGTATATAGACTTAAAAAGACCTTATATAGACTAAAACAAGCTCTTAGGGTTTGGTATAACAGACTAACTGCATATCTTTTGGAACATGAGTCTCTAGAGGTGGTTCAGATAGAATTTTGTTTATTAGATGAGTGGAGAAAACCATCACTATAGCTAAGATATATGCTGATGGCATTATATTTGGATCTCACATTGACTCACTTGCCCATAAGTTTGCTGAATGCATGAAATAAGAATTTGAAATGAGTATGGTGGGAGAACCATATTTCTTTCTGACTTTGAGGTAAAACAAACTGATGATGAATTCTTCATATCTCTAACAAAATATGCTAAGGATCTAGTAAAGAAAGTTGGGCTAGATAATACGAAACACACAAAAATATCCATGAGCGCTAGTGTTAAGCTATGTCATGACCCTATAGGAAAAAAAAACGTTGATCAAACACTTTATTGAAGTATGATAGGTAGTTTACTCTATCTTGTAGCTAGTAGACCTGACATAGCATTTAGTGTTGGTGTTTGTACTAGATTTCAAGCTGACCCTAAGATGTCTCACTAAGTGTTGTGGGGGTATCATTTGTTATATCAATGGCACAATAGATCGTGGAATTTTGTTATCTATAGATTCTAATCTAAACCTAACCGGCTATTTTGATGTTGATTGGGCTGAAAATATCGATGATAGAAACATTACCTCGAGAAAGTGTTTTAATGTAGGAGCAAATATTGAAGTTTGGAGGAGTAACAAACAGAATTCTATATCATTGTCTACAACTAAGGTCGAATAAATAAGTGCAAGAAGTTGTTGTGCTCGACTGCATTGGATTAAGCCAATGTTGAGTGATTATCGAGTCGAGCATCATACTATGATTGTGTTTTGTAACAACACAAGTTCTATAAACATTTTCAAAAATTATGTTCAACATTCTCGAACCAAATATATAGACATTAGACATCATTTCATCCTAGAGCTTGTGGAGACTTGTGTTGTATCTCTTGAGCACATCTTCACGGAAAACCAGTTGGTTGACCTTTTCACCAAGCTATTAGATGGTCTTAAGTTTGAGTTTCTAGGGAAATCTATTGGTGTTTGTGTGCCTTGAGTAGGTCTATAGGTACATGCATCTTCAAGTTCATTGTGTTTATATATTCATGCATACACTCTTATTCTTTGTATATTATCTCATTTTTATTTATTACAAAAAGGGGAGTTTTGATGCTATAGCACTTTAAAGTGATTGAACATGTTATTTTATAATCGAGTACTAGTAAAATGAATGAACTTGACTAAAGTTTCTATTGACTTAGTTTAAAAGTTGTTTGGAGTACTTGGTATAGATTGCTTCATGTATCATATGCGCTGCACGTAGTAGTTCTTATGAGTGAATCTTGATCATATGTGTAAGATTTGAGATGGCGGTCATCGGTATGGAGGAGTGACCTCAAACGTGTATTGACATTTAACTAGATAACCTAAGATCTAGTATATGCTCCAGAAAGATAACTACAATGACCTTCAAATTGTGCTCATAATAAGGGAAAGAAAATGTGATAGATCTTATACTTTTCTTAATAGTCTTTATGATTCGAGTAATCAAGTCTGCTATGGTATCTAAACTTGATACGATGTAGTCATCTGATTTGGGAGTTATCGACTTAAAACTCACTACAAGGGTCATTTAAATAAGATAATGGAAAAAATTTACATAAGATGTGAAAGAGAAACAACTGTGCTCACAGAAAATGGATAAAAAAGTTATAAAAAAAAAAATATGAGTTATCTTTGTTTAATAGGTCCTAATAGCGCTGGGTTTGACTTTCATTATTTGAGAAAAATATTCATTCGCCAATAATTATATTTTACATATCCCTTCTCACAAAGTTAAAGTTTTGATTTTTGCTTACAAAGCACTTTCGGTTGGCACTTAAACATGAATACCATTGATGAACCGCTCACTAGGTGCCTCAAAAGTGCTTGAGTAGTCCCTTGGAATTTCCCTATGCTCAAGCTGGATTGCACGTAAAGCCATGATTTCTTTTCATTTTCTACATTCTTCTTATACTTTAAACTCTTCATTAAATCCTAATCTTCAAAACTCGATATAATCTATCAAATATGGCAGATTAGCATCACATTGTGGCTGGAGAATCATCACACATATACATCATCAAATCAAAGGTAATTTTCCAAACTTTTATCTAATTATTTTTAGAATTTAAATTATAGGGCTTTTGTGATTTTGGAAAATTTAAATATAATTGTTTTAATTTAGGCTAAAATATAAACTGGCTTGATGTGATGAATGTGTGTATCTGCATTTTTTGTGTCGATTTGTGCTAAAATTGGTTGGATTTTGGAAGATGCTCGAATGGACTCAAGCGCTCGCAACATCCTCTCAAGCCGTTAATTTTAAAAAAAAAATCATTTAATTTAAAATCATTATCCTATATCATGTTTTCCATTTTTGTTCAATCAATTCATGCATTCTAGTCAATTTTTAACTATTCATGTGCATTTTCATCTAACTCATCTCATACATTCATGTGTGTCATTAGGTCATAATTCATCAAGGTACATTCATAGCGTGTCATATTAGTATTGATTTGTTAATTTGACCTTAATGTATTATCCAAATGCCTTAATTCGGGGATTCTACTTCATTCAATAGGTCGAGATATATCTCTTCTAATGCTCAAGAGATTTTCAATTCCGAGTTCTCGTCCCGTTCAGTATTGTTGGAGAGAGAGGTAGAACTCTCTGAACGTCATCCCTATATG
Source organism: Fraxinus nigra (assembly GCA_903798295.1). Taxonomy (NCBI): domain Eukaryota; kingdom Viridiplantae; phylum Streptophyta; class Magnoliopsida; order Lamiales; family Oleaceae; genus Fraxinus; species Fraxinus nigra. The sequence continues at coordinate 14,974 of CAIGRH010094995.1, forward strand.
GTTGCTATCTTTGCTTTTCGAGTTGGGAGTCTGTAATTTGTCAATTGACTCATCCAAGCTCCTAGTTTGGGACTTCTGTACAAATATCCATGTGGTTTATGGGTCATCTTTTAGGGTTTTCCTTAGGGGTCATGTACTGAAGATTAATCCCAATGTAATATCTCGCATAATTAGTCCTTATTTGACAACCATTATTTGGATAAATGGAGTTTTGAATAGTGATTTTTTGGAAAACGTGTGGTTAAAAAATAGAAAAAAATTTAGGTTTACGTGTAAAATATTTTATTATGTGAATGTGCGACTAAAAATGAGTATGTATAAAAAATTTTTTGAAATGATGTTTGTCAAGCAGAGGCTTAATATTCCTCGGATTATTCATCATTAGTTTTCATTTTGACTGATGTTGTTATTCCTTCCCACAACCTTTTAGCGTCGACTTTGTTTAACTATCCTATAGGAGTTGGCCATGGACCGATTGCCATGAGTGCTTTACCTGTTGAGCAACAAGTCCTTCTGTGCATTCAGTGCACGAAGTTATGGCACGTCTTCCATAAATATAGTCTACCTCTTAACAAGACATGATTCCTTTGCCCTTTTACGTGGCGATTCCATTGATCTTCCTTCTTTCATTGTACACCATATGTCAGAGGTTTTTTAGCCATTGTTGTCTGATACAGTGCCTGGTGTTGGATCTTGAAGTCAGTTTTTCCTGAGGCTCTTGAGTTGTAGGAACCACTTACCAGTTCATTATTGTTCAAAGTCAGTCTCGATGGTTGTGTCATCCGAGCAAAACCTAGTACACAATCTTCAACCTTTTTACAATCTCAGACAACACATAACTCTCTAATAATATATATACCAAACCAAAATCCATCCCTATATTTTGTTGAGCCATTATTCATCCAAGAGAACATGTTGTTGAAGATCAAATATGCATTTCATAATTCTCGTCTCAACCACAAGATCGAAGTATCAAAATTCCAAAAGATCAAAAACACAAATAAACCTCTTTACCAAATATATTTCAGAGTTCTGAAGATTTAAAAAAAGGTGACTAGAGTTTCGGTTCTTGAATAATGAGTTCATTCTTGGTGATCTACAAAGAGAAAAGAAGTCTAAAGGTTCCGGAGCTATTAGTGGAGCGCATAATCGATTTCGTTATATCTGGACCAATTCTGTAAATTTAATCTGTTCTAGTGGATTATTTATTAGTATGTATACCTGAAGTTTTTTTCCTCTTAAAAAGTTCTTCAAGAGTTTTTCCTTTGTAACCAAATCTTGGTATTGATTACTTTTCTGTTTCATTATTTATGCTTGATTGATTGTTAAGTTTTAAACTGATTTCAATTCATCTAGATACAATAATTTGTGACTTGTTGTATGTTATTATATGTTAATTTTTAATTTTGTATATTACAGGATTTACAATCTATAAATAGGTGGCCAAGAAATGGGTAAAAACCTATCTAGGCCTTTTAATTATAAGGTTTAGATGACCAATATAAAAATTTTATCTTCCTAATTTATTCGATTTCGATCGGATATCCGATAACATAGTAAATCGGATATGAATTTAACAATAAAATATCAATTGGATTATCGGATTAGATAATTATTCTTAGTGGATCGAATCGAATATGGAAGATCCGATCCATATTCAATCCATTTACAACATTATTAAGTGTTAGTTGGGTCGAACCTCGATTATTACAAGTGGTATTAGAGAGAAATTGGGCATTGGATTTCCCAAGATCACTCACAAAAGTCTTCGAGGAGATGGGATCTGACTCAGAAGTAGCTACTGATGGTGATATAGAGTAGGTTGCTGATACCCCTTTGTTATTCATGACAAAAAGGGAAAATGGTATTGATTTAGGGCAAGTAGTAGAGTGGTATTGATTTAGGAAGAGTGGTAGAGTAGTATCAATTTAGGAAGAGTAGTAGAGTAGCATTGATTTTGGGAGGGTAGTAGAGTAGTAGTATTTATTTGGCTAGCAAATAGTTGATCTTGATTGTTTTTAGTATATTGATATTATATTTGATGTTTTGTATAAAATTGATATCATGTTTTGATATTACTAGCTTGGTATATGTTAAGCTTATTGAGAGCATGTTTGAGCCTTTTTTTTTTTTGGAAATAATGCATTTTGGAATAGTATTTTAATGGAAAATGTGTGTGATTAAAAAAATAAAGAAAAGTTTTGGATTTGAGTGTGATATTATTTTATTGAAAAATGTGTGATTGAAAATAACAGAGAGAAAAATGTATTTTGAAAATAATAGAGACTAAATGAGGTGTGTGTTAAATACTCATTCGTATATTTCTCTTTGCCTCTATTACAAGATCAAAACATCAAAATTCAAAAGGATAAAAAAACACCAATAAACATCTAACAAATATCTTTTAGAGTTCTAAAATCCAGAAATGTGACTAAAGCTTCGATTCATGAAGAATGACTTCGTTCTTGGTAATCCACGAGGAGAAAAGAAGTCCAATAGTTTTGGAGCTAGAGTGGAGCACACAACTCATGAGTTCTTCATTGATTTCAGGATGAAGGTCAGAGTTTACTAAGGTTTAGTTATATTTTGATAAATTCAGTAATTTTAATCTTTTCTAGTAGATTATTTACTGGTACGTGTGCCAGGAGGTTTTTTCTCGTGAAGAGATCTTCAAGGATTTTTATTTCATATCAATATCTTGTTATTGATTCTTCGCTGCCTTGTTATTTATGCTTGATTCGTTGTTAGGTTTAAACTGGTTTCAATTCATCTAACTACAATAATTTGTCTTATTGCATGTTATGGTTTGTTAATTTTTGATTTCACATAGCACATTTATTCATCCACCTCTAGGTGTTACTTGGGCCGTGTTAAGAAATATAGTATTATT
>CAIGRH010095002.1:0-14297 GCA_903798295.1 Fraxinus nigra
TTATTTAATAATTAGGGTTAATTAGAACGCTGGTTTCTAACTAACTAAAATTAAGGAGAAATAGGAAAATTATTCCAACGGTGAATATTCAAAATATGAATTGAATTATCTTTGCATCTATGATCAATTGTGGATTTTCGACGGTGGATGTGGACTTAGACCAATGTTAGTCTTTTGATTATTTTCGTTAATTTAATTTTCATTGTTATTAATTGTGTTATTTAATTGTTGTAAACAACCCCCCAATCATTGTACGAAGTATAAAATATTAAATTACATGCTTTTCGTGTGATCGATCCTTACTTCCACTACTACATTAATTTTAGAGGTTAAGGTATTACTTTTGGGTGCCTGCGATAGCACACACCAAAGACATCCTATAAATGTTATAAGATGTTATTAAATCCCGTAAAAATATAACTTGATTGAAATCTAATAATTAGAATTATAAAAGTGAATATTTGTTTGCCTTTGTCAATGCTTTCTAGAATATTAAGATGATTTTCAGGTTACTTATTACCTATAGATTGAATTAACAATTGAAGATTTGGTGATTCTTAACTCCGACTATGATATTAATATCTATACTTGGATTTGAGGAACTATTAAGTTGGTCAAAAAACTAACTATGATAGGAAACATGCTTTTAAAGAAACTTTACTCAAGATAGAAGTTCTCACATTACATGAATAACCATGCATGGATTGGAGGACTACAGTTACACTTCTCCTTCTGGTACCACATGTACCAATCCACCGAAACTCTTCTTGTCGAGACCATGTGGTATGCCACGTGGAGTAAGACTTACCAAAGTCCATTTAAATTCGACCCACCGAAGCCCACTTTTACTGAAGTTACTTTCATGAAACTTACCATGTCAAAGTCCTTTTGCTAAAGACACCTGATTCCAAACGAAGCTTCTTTACCGAAGTGGCGGGGTCCAACGAAGTAGAATTCGAGACTTAATTAAGGTTGGTGACGATCCACGTTTGAAGATTTTGAATTTATGAAATCCTTTGAGAATGATTGATTGAATTTTTATAATGAGTGGAAGGCCAATCTTGTCAGTATATGTTATAAGGTGGCTACCTTCTTTTTGAGGACATTTAATGTGCCCAGACTAGTGTAGTCAAAATTGATACCTAGAATAAGATGTTTTGGTTAAGGAGATGAAGCCACGTGTCCTTCCATCCCATGGACACATTTTACATGTAATACTATTAATATCCCGCATTTGTGTTATTTTAGGGATAAGGCAAATATATCAATTGCAAGCCATACATTCTCTTCCTTTTTATTAATATTTGATGTGTGATTTTGATCTTGAGTTTGGTTATTAGTCGATCGTTCATTATCATGTAATTTATCTCATATACTTTGCTAGAGCCCGTACACATTTGTCTCATGTTATAAGGCTTTTCCAACATTCAAATTCGAGATATTATCGATCGACAATTAGTCGATGCATGTTGAAATTAGCTTGAGAGAACACGAGTGAGCCCGGTATCTGTTGTCCAAGTCAACGGTGTGAAAAACGAGGTCAATAGATTGACACTATCTGTGAAAAATATCACTATAACCGCGAACATTCATGTGGAAAAATTTTGCCAAAAAAAAGTTGGGCATCCCCCTTTAAAAGGGACTTGTTCTTGAAAAAAACACAAGCGGAAGCTCCAAAATTTGGAAAACCCCAACTGTTAGATCGTGTTCTCTCTCCCAAGAGGGTAAGAGAAAATCATAATGAAGAGACTCTACAAACAACTTTCCCAGTGGGTCTATGCCGTCCCCACCACCACTATCGTCATGGTGAGATGAGGGTAGCTGCTCAACTCACCTAAAAAATAAGAATCATGGCTGTTAACATGAGAAATATCACCCACCAAAACATGGCTATGTAAGAACTCCTCATGTATATGCAACGCTGGAAAGGTCCTCCATTCTTCATTTTGCACCACAAGAATACTATCCTCATGAGGATGAAGTCCAAAGTCGGAAGGCACCATCCCCAATGCAAGTTAGGGAAGTTAGCCCTTTAAAAGAGATGTGGGGGTTCATATTTCCTCAAGCTATAATTGTGGTCAATCCATCGGATATGAGACAGAACACATGCCGCAAGGTCTATTAGTGTGTTTGATAAAATCAACCCCATGGGAACCAGGTACATGGCATTCCAACTACCTCCCATACCTAGGAACAGGCCACAACCATTTCCTTTTGCAGTCCAACAACATGAAGAAAGGTAAGGACATATCTCTGGCACTGCCCTTCTTAGAAATAGGTGCCACAAGAGAGAGGAATTGGTGATGGTTAAGACAGGCTCATCTCATCTTCGGCCAAATATCAGGCTGATGAAGAAAAAGACTCGGATGAATCCCAAAGATCTTGTGATCTCGAGGATGACGATAAAAATTTACCTTTTTCACAAGAACTGAATGCTCCTATCGCGAGTCACTATATGTTGCCAAAGATATCAAAGTATAACCGAAGAGGTGACCCGACTAAGTAATTGAACAGTTAGAAAAACATAGATGAGCCCGAGAGGTGCCACCCCCACTGTCAAATGCAGAGCCTTCCATCTAACTTTAAGTGGTGCAGCAGAAATTTGGTATAGTAGGATATTCTTATGGAATATTAGGAGTTGTCCAGAGTTCAAAAGTACATTTCTGAAATGATTTGATGTGAGTAAGGAATGATAGGCTTTTATCCAATGTCACTAGGACATAAGGTAATATTCGAGGAGACATTGAAGAGTTTTTAGTCCGCTTTATTGATGAGAGACATATTGCATGTAAGTCACCGATCGGGAGGAGTTATCCGCACTAAGGGGTGGGCTAAACATGAACACCCTCATCTGAAGAGATGTAAATAATCAACCCACGACTAGCTACAACGCTCTGCTGAAAATGATGAGACGTGATATCATCAACGAAGGGTTGATTGAGACCCGAAATAAAGCCAGCAGAGGTCTTCAAACCCTACAGAGACAGTGTGGAAGATGACCTACCTCTCACCTAATGGACCACCAATAGAACCAGATTGGTAATGAAGTTGTTCCTAATTTCGGGCAAGCACTTGCCACATCTACATTGAACGCTGTGTCCACGTTAGTTTAGAATGAAGTGGACCCTTGAAACCAACATGAGGCAAACTAGGTCCGGACAGCGTGCCCCTCAAAGAGGGAGAGGTCGAGGGTGAGGTTCGAAACCTAGGAATAGGATGAACATCCCTCAATATTGTACTTATCATCATTCTTATAGTCATGAGACAGCGGAATATAGAGACATAACCCAACACCCTAAGCAAGCGAACACACGAAATGACCAAAGAAACAATCACACTCCTAGGGACATGCCCTTGCCTAGGCAAGATCAAAAGCCTAGGCTTGAAGAGGCTAGACCCCTATCAGGAGCTATCCCCATCGTTGGGGAGAGAATGAGATAGAGAAAGGATTAAAGAAGGACAATGTTGGGATTCCCCAGCTAATATGAAAGACGATCTTATCAATGAAATCGATACGATTTTTGGAGGACCCTACGTTAGGGATAATATAAAAAATTCACAAAGGAATTATGCTAAAGAAGCCAATGACCCCTCAATGACCAGTTTCATAGTGGATAGTAGTTCCCGAAGAAGGCAACTACCGCCTATCTCCTTCACCCATGAGGATGCTGAAGGCATACACTTCCCTCATTGTCATGCCTTCGTGGTAAGAGCTGTTGTGGCCCGTAATGGGTTGAAATGGTGCTAGTGGATAATGGTAGCTCCGTCAACATCCTTTTTGGGGCCACTTTTGACAAGATCATCGTCAATTACGAATTAATCCCCAACATAACCCCTAGTACGACTTCATCGGTGATAACATCATCCCAAGGGAAAAATAGCTCTCATTGTGGAAATGGGAAAGCCATCCTAAATAGCTTTAAATTTCATGGAATTTTTGATAGTAGATAACATGCTAACTTACCATAGAGTGCTAAGTAGACCTGCCCTAAAAGACTTATGGGTGATCACATCTATTCATCACATATGTGTGAAATTCCCCACTGAGCACGGGACTGCCACAGTTAGGGATGACAAAAAAGAGCATGAAAATGTTATATGAATTCGATAAGAAAGGCCGAACCTAAGGATCTTAATGTGTTGCTAATGAATGTTGATATAGTGGACATTTCAGAAGGCTAAAATTTCGCTCAAGAAGACTTCGAGATGATGGATGCCCTGGAACAGGACCATGCTTGATTAATCAAACCTTCGTGTTATTAAGTCTGAATCACAAACAGTACAAGTGGATGAGCTAGAAAGCTTCTCGCTGGATCCTCAAGGCTTACCAGGGTATTGCAGATGGGAAAATGCTTACCATCGGAGGCTAAAGAAAGACTCAAAAGACTTTTTGTATAGAAATCTTGATGTCTTTTCATGGAGGGATGAGGACATGGCAGGAATTGACCCCTAGATCAGTTGTCACTACCTAAAAATTGATCTTACGGTTGTCCGCATAGACAGAAGAGAAGGTCCCTTAACCTAGAGTGATATAAGGCCCTGAAGGGAGAAGTCCAAAAACTGATAAAGAATGGCTTCATCATGGAGGCTATATACCTGAGTGGGTCTTAAACCCAATCTTGGTAAAGAAACACAATGACTTCTCCAACCTTAACCAAGTTTGTCTAAAGGATAGTTTTTCCCTTTCATGATAGACCAACTTGTGAACTCCACTACGGGCATAAGCTTTTGAGCTTTATGGACACCTACTCAAGCTATAATCAAATTTTCTTGTACTGGCAGACGAGGAAGACACATCTTTCATCACTGACAGAGGTCTTTATTGTTACAAGATGATGCCCTTCGGGCTAAAAAATACCGATGCTACCTACAAGAGGCTTGTTAACAAAATGTTTGCAGGCCTCATTAGTAAAACAATGGAGATCTACGTGGATGACCTGCTAGTGAAAGGCTTGAAGGCAAATGACCATGTAAGATACTTGGATGAAACTTTCCAAATTCTAAAAAGTTATAGAATGAGGTTGAACCCCCTCAAGTGTGGACCGAGCGTATGGCAACTTTAAGTCGCTTCGTCTCGAAGGTCACCGGCCCATTACCATCCTTTCTTGAAGATCTTGAAGGGGGTCAAAAAGTTCCAATGGATGGATGAGTGTGAAGAGGCCTTCCAGGGACTAAAAAAGCTCCTAAGACAGGCCCTCTCCTCTCAAAACCCAAGTTTTAGAACTCTATTTAGCTGTCTCCAATAAAGCCATTAGTGTAGTTCCCACAAGAGAAAAAGATACCCTCTAGTTGTCTGTCTACTATGTGAGTAAGGTATTTTTGGTGGCCGAAACCCACTACCTTGATATGAAAAAAGTTTAGCTCTAGCATTGATCGGTGCATCTAGAAAGTTGAGGCTATATTTTCAAGCTTACACAATACTCATGTCAACCAATTTCCCGCTCAAGCAAGTGCTTCAGAAACTCAAGGCTTCGTGAAGGTTGCTAAAATGGACAGTTGAGTCCAATAAGTTTGACATTGTTTTCAAAATGAGAAGTGCCATCAAAGGCTCTACCCTAGTGAAATTCATGGTGAACTATGGAAACGTCCCCAAGATGGACGAAATAATGGAGCCCGCAAAATATCTTATATGGAACTTGTTTGTAGATGGTTCATCAGGGACACAGGCTCATGAGCGGGTCTGGTCATGGTTAGCCTTGAAGGACACAAGCTCAATTGCACAGTAAAGTTCGGGTTCAAAGCTACCAACAACGCGACTGAATATAAGGTACTACTGGCCATCTTAAGGTTGGCTAAAGAAATACAAGTAAAGAGGTTGTTCATTAACAGAGATTCCCAGTTGATAGTTAGCTGGGTAAATGGAAACTTCACAATAAGAGACAAAAGCATGGCTACGTACCTTAAACTGGTGATGGATACTCTCTCATCTTTTGAGAAATTTGAGTTAGTTCAAATCCTACATGTTGAAAATGCCCACGCCGATGCCTTGTCCAAGCTGGCTAGTAACAAGGACTCAAAACTACTAACGATTGTACCGATTGAACACTTCTCAGAACCTTCCACTGCTAAAGAAAAAGAAGTAATGTGGGTAGAAAGAACACCTACATGGATGCAATCTATAGTGGACTTCCTTAAAGATCAAACTCTCTCCGGAAATAATGAAGAAGCTTACAAACTTAGCAGAAGGGCATCTCACTTTGTATTATGCGATGATGTTCTCTACAAAAGATATTTTTCTTGCCCTCTCAATCGATGTGTCGGATGGGAGGAAGCCACCTACATCCTCCATGAGATTTACGAGAGGGTTTGCGGCAATCAGGCTGGAGGTCTCGTGCCGACACAAAAAGCACTACAACAAGGGTATTATTAGCCCACTTTGAAAAAAGACGCAATCCAATTTGTACGAAAGTGTGATAATTGTCAATATTTATCTCATATCCATATACAACCCTCCCAAGAACTAATAGCGGTATCAAACCCATGGTCGTTTGCTAAATAAGGGATCGACCTTATAGGCAATTTACCCAAAGGTAGAGTTAGAGCAAGCTTTGCTATCGTCTCATCGATTACTTCTTAAATTAGTTGAAGCCGAACCTTTGGCCATAATTATGTAAGCCAACACACACTTCCAAGTTTTTGTGAGAGAATATAATATGAAGTTTCATAATTTCCTATTCAATTGTCTAGAATAATGGGCGTCAGTTTGATAACAAAAAGGTTAGAGACCTGTGTGAAGAGCTCGGAATCAAGAAACATTTTTCGACACCTCACCACCTCAAACAAATGGATAAGTATAGGCTGTAAACAAAACCATTAAGTATACTTTGAAAAGAAAACTTGAAACCTCCAAGGAAGCATGGGTCAAACTGCCACAATTATTGTGGGTAATCCTGACTACAAGTCGGACTCCAATTTGAGAAACTTCATTCTCAATGGACTATAGTACAAAAACCATGAGCTCGGTGGAAGTTGTGTTATTTTCTCTTCGTTGATTATAATTTAATGAAATATCCAACGTTGAGTTAAGAAGATGTTAGCTCGGTTTCTTCGATGAAAAGATGGATGAATGAAACTAGCTACATATCAAAGGAAAATGACTCGTTACTACAATGCAAGTGTACCTAGTGCTTCGTAGAGTTTTTTTTATCTTCTAAGGAACCAGGGGTAGGCACATTGGGTCCAAACTTAGAAGTATCGTATCGCATCAAAGAAGAGCTACAACTTGGCACTTATTGGGTAGAAGACCTGGATGGAAAAATGCAACCTCACCCATGGAACATAGAGTATCTTAGAATATACTACTGGTAAATGGGTTTTACAACTGAAGGAACTTTCTCAGCCCTTGTAAATATTTTGAAATGATCCAATAAAAAGCACATTTCGTCTAATACATCTAAAGTATAATCCTCACATGATGAAGCTAAACGTCATGGGAGAAACCCCTACATAGGTGAATCATCCATCATGCAGGGAAGTGTAAGCACTTCAAAAATGAGGATTGGATCCCTAAAGAGATTACTATATTGGTTTTCCAAGGCGTACAACACAAACATCCCCTATATGGGTAAACCATCCACCATGGCCTCGAAAAAGAGGATCGAATTCCAAAATGGATTACCTCAATTGTTCTCCGAGGCGTACAACACGTGCCTTCCATGATGAAACTGAACATCATGGGAGAAGTTACTACATGGGTGAACCATTTACCATTTAGGGAAGCGTAGACGCCTTGGAGATGAGGATCAGATTCTAAAATGGATTACCTCATTAGTTCTCTGAGGCGTGCAACACAAGCCTCCCATGATAAATCAGAATGTCATGGAAGAAGCCTTTATAAAGGTGAACCATCCACTATGTAGGGAAGCGTGGGTGCCTTGAAGATGATGATCGAATCCTAAAAGGGATTACTTTATTGGTTATCCGAAGTGTGCATTACAAGCCTCCCATGATGAAAGTGAACATCATGGGAGAAACCTCTACATGGGTGAACTATCCACCATGTAGGAAAGCGTGGGTGCATCAGAGATGAGGACCGGATCCCAAAAGGGATTACCTCATTGGTTCTCCGAGGAGTATGACACTAGCCTTCCATGAAGAAACTGAACGTCATGGAAGGAGAAATGATATTAAAGCTGAAAGTGTTTGAAGATTAGTCATGTTTCAAGTGTTTGGAGGTCATTATATTTACTTCAGCTCAACTTGTAAGTTATATTGTTTAAGTTCTACACATTATAGAAGTCTTTATATTTACTTCAGCTCAACTTGTAAGTTATATTGTTTAAGTTCTACACATTATAGAAGTCCCAACACTTCCAAGTTATACTATTTAAAGTTATGCACCTTAACGAGGTTAAGCTGAATTATATTTGCTATGAACATTACTAAAGTCCCAACTAAAAAACAAGAAATCAAAGAAATATATACTTCATTAATATAAGAATTTGTACAAATGAGGGCCTCAACCATTACACAGAAAACAAAATAAAAAAATCTATACTATTTTGGAGGTGGCAGGGAGTCTAATGCCTCCATAGCAGGAGCTTTAGCAACTGGAGCTTCTTGGCTTGAAGCTTTGTCCTCAAAAGCACCCTATTCTTCCACTGTGTCATTAGCTGGGGTTTGAGGTACCTCATCCAAAAAATCTGCTCTCAGTTCAGAAGCATTGAGTTCTGGGTAAAGCTCTCTTACCCTGTCTAATACTTCGACATAAACAAACCTCCTCCAATAGGCATCGAAGTGTTGATGCTCTTTCGTCAGATAAAAGTTGGCAATGTAATCCTTCACCAGTTCCTCACCTACTTTTTGAGCATAAGCCTTGCTCAGCCTCCTGTACATAGTGTCTTGTTTGGGTCTCCAGAAACTCATTAATATTATTGAGCCCAACATTCTCTAAGTTAGCCTTCTCCAAAGTTTCGCCCATTAGTTTCTAATTATTGTTTGAAGTTTCAACCATCATTGTCAAGGAAGCCACTTCGCACGGGGATTCATAGACCTCCATTTTCAGGGATTTTTAGCTGTCTAAATGTCCTTTAGAACCTCTGACACTCCAGGGCAACTCCAAAGACCCTAGCACTTTGGCTTACCAAAGTAGCCGTAAGATTTACCATGTCAAAGGTAAAAACATAACTCTACCACCTTTCAATCCAAAGCTTGTAAAAATTAGTAGTGGCACCATAGACTTCAAATGGCAACATGTCCATCACCGATGGGTAATCTCTCCATCTTGCTCTACCAGAAACCTTCGAGACTTTCCAATGGTCCTCGCCACTAGTGCCTTCTTTACGGTCTCGAAGGTCTGCTCTAACTCCTTTACAGTCTCTTCACTAGCCTCATTTACCTTTTAGGCCTTCGCAACATTGAACAAAGCATGCATCAACTTAGAAAGAACGGGTAGGGTTTACTCAGCAATGGGACATTGGTTGTCCTGAACTATCTAGGAGCAGGGCACTGCTATGGGATAATTTTTTTTTTTTTTTTCAGAGGTTCCTCCATTTTTCCCTTGCCCTTGCCGACCCTCTGAGCCTCCTCGTCCTCACTTTTCTCAGCATGTTCCTTGCTGAGATTTTCTACTTTTTCCCTAACATGCTTAGCATCACCGGAGGAGGGCTTTAGAGCCTTGGAGCTTACTGTTAAGGTGGCTTTTAAGATTGAAGCCATGTTAGGGATATGATTTCTTCCTCCCAAAATCATTTGGGAACAGTAAATGCAATGTTAAAATCTATACTATGTACTTACACATGGCTTCGATGTTTACCTTTTGAAGTCATTAATATAGAGTTCAAAAAGAACTTGCTTTGGTCAATTAGGCAGTTGAAATGGCGTGACCTTGAATGGCGTCTGTAAAAGTCTTCAATCACGTCCCATTCAGCTTGAGAAGATTCGGAGCGAGTCTCTAAAATTACAAACCAAGAAGAGTCAGGTAAAATTATAATTAAACGACAAGTCATAAAAAAACACACTCGCGAGCTTTATAGTACTAGGTCGGCACAGTATAAGCTGGAGCCTTATCTCCCTCAACTATTTGCCACTTTCCCTTCACCCAAACCATGATTCATTCCATCTCTTGATGAAGGATGGCAGACTTACAACGAAAGCGACATGAGCGCCCCCAATAAGTCATGTAGTACCATCATTTGGACTCAACCTTTCCAAGCATCTGGGGTTAGAAAAAGGTATAGAAGATGTGGAGGGGCATATCCACGCCAAGCAAGGTCTTCTTCTAGAGGATGTATGCCCCAACTAGCTGGCTTCACCCATTTGGCAATAACTAAGTGGGAGCCAACATGTGAGACCTCAACACTACCCTAAAAAATGGGTATAGAGGCGGACGCATACCTACAATAAATAAGAACTCGCTAACTGCCACACAAGCCGACCTTAAATAATAGTCATGGTCATGGACTTCGGGCTGTAAGAGTTCTATAGAATCTGGGATTCTAAGTTTTTTCTTAAGTTCAACCAATTTGGCAGAGGTTATAGCAGAAGGGATTCTTGAGTCCCCCATCCCACCTTGTAATCAATAGAACCTTCAATTATTACCCAATAACCTCCGCCCGACCTTTCAAACATAGCCTATTCCCCAACCCTGGCAATGGTGACCCTCTCACGGCTAGCACTCGACCCGAAAGCCATTGAAATTGAAAAAAAAATTGAAAGGATGGGAAAACAAATTTTTTTAGAAAAATTACCTAAATTTTTTTTCTAGATCTACTTTATCTGAAGCGTCCGTTTTTTATTTCATCTAAGGCATTGAACTTAAACAATTATTGTTATTAACGCCTCAAATTGATGAGTGTCTCTCAAGCTGAGCTTGGCGCATCAATCTAAAAGTGCAGCAACGTGGCCATCATTGTTTATTCAATATGTAACGGTTGTAAGTGTATTGGAAGTCAAAACGCCTCAATTATCTTTCCTTGGTAACGTACAAAAGTATCAAATCATTGTTACAATAATCGAAAGCATACTTCATTGTCAACAGAGCGAAGAGCTTCAAAAGTCCAGCACTTCCTTGCTTCGACTCAATAAGCAAATTTTAGCTATTTTCAAAACCAGGAGTTTCAGCAATTCGGTACTTCCGTGTTTCAATTCAACAAGCAAATTTCAACTATTTTCAAAATGAAGATTTCAACAATTCGGTACTTTCCTACTTCGATTCAACAAGCACATTTTAGCTATTTTCAAAACGAAGAGTTTCAGTAGTTCAGTACTTCCCTACTTTGGCTCAACAAGCAAATTTCAACTATTTTCAAAACGAAGAGCTTCAATAGTTCAGCACTTCCCTACTTTAGCTCAGCAAACAAATTTCAGCAAGATGTGGAACTTTAGCAGTTCAACATTACATAAGGATAAGACACGAGAATCAGGTTTAATTTTGAACTCCAACTACGATATCAATATCAATACTTGGACTTGGGATACTATTGTATTGGTAAAAAACTAAACATGATAGGAAATATACTTTAAATGAGTTTTACTCATGACAGAAGTCCACACGTGATATAAATAAACATACTTAGACTTGGGGGACTATTGTTACGCTTCGCCTTCTGGCACCCCACGTGGCCAATCCACCGAAACTCTTCTTGTCGAGGCCATGTTTGCCACATGGAGTATGACCTACCTAAGTCCATTTAAATTCGATCCACTAAAGTCCACTCTTATCAAAGTGATTTTCATGACAATGACATTCCTGAAGTCCCTATGTTAAAGGCATCCAAAGTCCAAACGATACTTCTTTGTCGAAGTGGCAAAGTTCAACGAAGTAGAATTCAAGGCTCAATTAAGACACGTGACAATTCACGTTTGAAGATCCTGAATTTATAAAATCCGTTTATAATGATTGATTGGACTTTTGTAATGAGTAGAAAGGTCAGTTTGTCAGCATAAGCTATAGGGTGGCTGCCTCTTTTTTGGGGATATTTAATGCACCTGGATAGTTGAGTCAAAATTGATACATAGGATAAGATGCCCCAGTTAAATATACGAGGTCACGTGTCCCTCCATCCCATGGACACCATTTCACATGTAACACTATACATATCCCCCATTTGTATCATTTTGGGGGTAAGGCAAATATATCAACTAGCCATACATTCTCTCCCTTTTTATTAATTTTTGGTTTTTAATGTTTGATGTGTGATTTTGATCTTGAGTTTCGTTCTTAGACGGTCGTTCATTATCGTATAATTTATCTCATATATTTCATCGTAACACGAACATATTTGTCTCGTGTTATAAAGTTTCTCCCACGTTCAAATATGAGATGTTTTCGATTGACAATCAGTCTACGTGTGTTGGAATTAACTTAAGAGAATATGAGTGGATTCGATATATGTTGTCCATGTTAATGATTCGAAACGAGATCAATAGTATTCTTGTGGAATTCACGTGCATATCTGGTATCTTTTTTACTAATGCAAGTTGGTAAAAGGATTTAGCAAATAAAACATTTAGTCAATTTCATTAATTTATGCATATGAAGATTTTTTACTAATGCTTGTTTGGTAATTAGTTTTTATATATAAATTCATATCTTGTCTGTTTGATAATCATTTTATATATATAAATTCATATCATGTCGGTATAGTAATTAATATTTCTAACCTAATTAAATATTTTTAGATGATATTTTATAAACTTTAAATTTATAATTTATTAAATTGTTACTCCTCATGTAGCACAAAGTTATTAATATTCTAAAAGAATATTACTCATAGATCTGTATACTACAAATATTTTGTCGTTGCTCATGAAGCAAAAAAATATTATAATTAAATTACAGAAAAATATTATATGCTCTTGAAGAGTATGAATTATAATTTTCAATATTTTAGAAAAATATTCACATATTACTCTTAAAGAAGTAATAGTAAAATACAACGTACTTTCAAAATAGCACATATTTCAAAAAATATATCATATATACAATTTATGAATTTGTGTTTATCCCTGAAGGAAAACATACAACTCATATCATGTGAACATTGATTCTTACATGATCATATCATAATTAATCATATTTTCGAGAATTAACTATGTCCTTTGTTTGATTATATAGTTATTCAAATTTGAAACATCGTATTGAACCAGAAGTTCGATCACTGAATGTATTATTATTTGACATGACTAGTTGGATCATCACTAGTTCAATAATAATGCGAAAATAAAAAATTCAAAATGGATATCCAATGAAGAACTGGAAGATTCTTCAATCTAATGAAATCATATATAATGTTTATTCTCTTTCATGAAAATTGATCATTAATCATTACTAGCTAAAACAATGATTGAATTTGGAACATCGCCAAATCTAGATACCTAGATCTTCAAGTATTCATTTCATTCTCTTTTTAAAATCATCAATGTGGAAAACAATTAATTTTTTTTTTTTTGACATAATAAATATCAATGACTTATTATTTTAAAATAATTTGTACTTAAGAAGATATAGAGCATTTAAATTGAATGTTAATTTTAATTACAAAAATGAACTCAACGTTTAAATATGATAGTATTGGGTCCGTATCATCACAAGTCGTCATCTCGAATCATCTTGCCTTCAACATCTGAAAAGTGGAGAGTGGTAACATGGAATGAGTTAATGATAAATGAGCAAAACCTTATGCATATGATGCATGCTTATAATGTGTATATGAATTACTTTAAAATAAGAAGCATTTCTCAATATGTATTCCCTTTCTTTCAATTTTTTATAAACTTAACATAGACATCGTGAGCTCACTTAATGTAACGCCTAGCCAATCAAAATGCAGGGGATATATATTATTTGGAGCTTGGTCGAGTCCTACTGGTAGTACCGCTAAGCGATTAACATTAACATTATCATTGAACATTGATTGGGTGCGCCGATCCCCCAAGCATCATTTCTCAATCACACTTTTAATGATATAGACATATACCTCGTAATAAAACATTCAGGATACATATCTATAAAAACATTCATTGACTCATAACATTTGGAAACTTCTTATTCCTTGAAGCTTCATGTATGCTCATGAATGCATTGATGTACATGAATATGTCATGAGAAGCATTAATGACATAAAAAGTAATAATCAAATATTAAATTCACATAATAATAATTTTAGGTAACACATTTATATATTTAATGATGTAAACGCATGAAGATAATGTGAGGTTTACTTATATGAAATGCTTAATAATATACTTTTTAGATAATAAGTAGAGATGTACCTAATCGCCTGTGAGTAGTGATGGCAACGGGGCGGGGCACCCCAGCCCCGCCAATCCCGGCCCCCGCCCCGCCCCGCCTTTGA
>CAIGRH010095009.1:0-10359 GCA_903798295.1 Fraxinus nigra
GGGGGGGGGGGGGGGGGGGGGGGGGGTGTTGAATGAGTTTGTTTGCCATCACTACCATCGTTTAGGTTTGCCATCTTTAGGCAACTATCTACATTGTTTTCATCTTGTGTATTAACAATGAGCTTTTATCATTTATTATTTTGTGGGTTAGTATCAACTTTGAATTCATATTCAGCATAATGTTACTAAATTGAAAACTATTATAAAGGTTTATCATCCAGATTAGATAAAAGAAACATTAGCATTATTTGATCGCGACAGATTTTTATAGCCTGGGATAAAATTCAAATTTTTAATAGATTTTGATGAAAATTGATGAAATGATTGGTTGAAAAATTGTGGAAAATGTGCAGTCAAAAAGTTATATAAATTAATTATTAATTTTGATTTTGATTAAAATTTGAATTTTAATTCCTTCCAAATCATATTCCCTTAAACNTTACTAAATTGAAAACTATTATAAAGGTTTATCATCCAGATTAGATAAAAGAAACATTAGCATTATTTGATCGCGACAGATTTTTATAGCCTGGGATAAAATTCAAATTTTTAATAGATTTTGATGAAAATTGATGAAATGATTGGTTGAAAAATTGTGGAAAATGTGCAGTCAAAAAGTTATATAAATTAATTATTAATTTTGATTTAGATTAAAATTTGAATTTTAATTCCTTCCAAATCATATTCCCTTAAACCAGCAAAATGTCAACTTTTGCAATGGAACTCTAACAGGAATTCATGGGTTTGGATTTAATAATTGCAACGAAATTTATAATGGAAGATTACTATTCACGTCAATGTTTGACCTTAATTATTATTATTATTCTTCTTCTAATGTAAGGAGTTAGGTTGAAGACATGCACCTAATACATTAAAGTCATTGATTAGTATGAACCCTAATTTATTAATTGTCCTTCGGATCAACGATTTGCAATCATTTTCTAATAAATCGCAGTTAAGGTACAAAAACTTTCTCTAATTTTTCCTTTTCAGTTGTTCTCTGTTTTCAGTACAAAACAATTCTTTGATTTTCTCTTGTGGGATCAAGAACAAGATAAGAAATAACAAATAACCCCTAAATCTGATTATAAAAATCCCAGTCACTGTCATGGCGAAAAAGATAGAATTTTTAAACCCACCCACGAGTTGAAACGACATCGTGGCATCTTTTTTCTTTTTAGATGCTCCAAAACTGAGCACAGTGAAAAAACCACCGCCAGAAACTTTTGTTTCGATTCAACATTCCTGTTATCTATTTTAATTGCGGCAATTTCACATAATTCTCTCAATGTACATGTAATCTCTCTTTCTCTCTCTAAAACTTACCACTTATACAAGCAATGCGTATGATCATTGATTTATTGAATTGCAGAAGAAAAGGAAGAGGAGGGAGGAGGATTGGTAAACATTGTATAATTAATTTGTTATAAGAATTAATGATGAAGAAGGCACCGGCATCGGTGTTTCCGGCGAAGCCGATGCACCACGTGCTGTGGTTGGTGTGGAAGATGATGATTCTGATGTCTATCGTTCTTTGTCTATGGGCTTTCTTCAGACTGCAGAAGTACTCGGAATCCTCGGTTTCTCCTTATTCAACCTTGCCTCGGAAATCTCGAGTTTTCCTTGATCAGTTCGAAGGCAATCCCAAAATCGCGTTTCTATACCTCGCTCGGAGAGACTTGCGTCTTGATTTCCTTTGGGGAAGCTTTTTCGAGGTGAGTTCTATTTTTTTGTGGGAATTGAAAAATTTATTTACTGAAAAATCTCATTTGTAGTTTCTTTAAGTCTAATACTTTAAATTATTATTGTTTTTATTTTCATTTTTCTCTGGGATAATTTTTTATATTTGTGCCGCTCCTTGTTTTTTCTTTCTTTTTTTTTTAAATTCTGGTGGGAATTACATTTGGATAGAACATCAAGATTTTGTGCATTTACTTATTTGTATATTTTCGTGCTTGATTGTTGTGAACAATAATTTGCAGAGTTTTAACTTATATTAGATTTCAGAATAAAGAATCCTAGATTAGGTTACCCTTTTTTTTTTTTTTGGTGATGTTTTTCCTGCTTGCAGAATGCTGACAAGGCAAAATTTTCAATATACATACATTCAGAGCCTGGTTTTGTGTTTGATGAATCAACTGCAAGATCTAGTTTCTTCTACAATCGACAATTGAAAAATGGCATTAAGGTAACATCGTCCATTTACCAATTGTTTGTTTGTCGAGTAGTGTATTTGGAAAAATAACAGAAATAGACGAACACTGTCTAGAAGTTGAGTGAATCCAAATTTATGCACCACTTTTCTCTTAAATTTCAATTTTAGATAAAATTGTTTACTATTTTCCCATTTGTTCAAGCTAGTAAGCATGAGAGGATGGGCCAGAACCAATTTCTCAAAATTTATTTTTCAGTACTTGTCACAAAAGAAAATGCAAAATAGGGTCTAAAATAAGAGAGCGATTAGGGATGGTTAAAAACCCGAGACCTGTAAGGGCATGACTCGAACAGAGCAGGAGTTCCTCATTCCTTCGGGTTGGCGGGGTGGGGACAGGTATTGGCTGCCCCGCCGTTAGTATCATTTTAAAAATTTATATTTTATAAACAAATATATATATTACACAGGGTAGTATATAGGGCAAATGAATGCCCCACCCTGTCTTAAGCAGGGCACAGGGCGAAAAATTGCCCCTGGGGCAGTGCATGGAATGGCTGCTACCCCACGCACCCACCAACCCCCTAGGAGAGATGTTCGTTTTAATGTTTTCTGGTTGATGCAAGTCCAAATGGGGTGAAGACCATTTCCCCCTCTCATGCACAATTTTACATTCATGGAAAATTTTGGGCAAGCTTGTTTGACATAGTAGTATGTTACTTCTTCTGGTAAGCAAGGTGTTCTTTTCCTAATCAGTATAATAGATTGGTAATAGGGATATTGGTGTAGGTAGTTTGGGGAGAAGCAAGTATGATTGAAGCAGAGAGGTTGTTACTTGATGCGGCTCTTGATGATCCAGCAAATCAGAGATTTGTTCTCTTATCGGACAGGTTCGTTACCTTTACTGTAAGACAACTAAAAATGGTTCTTCTATGTATTAGAGTGTCTGAATTATAACTCTAGTTGGCTGCAACTTGTGAAAGAATTGACCTATGACCACCTGAGGGTTATTAGATGCATGAAGTATCATTAAGAAATAAGTGAAATTTTGGGTGGAGTTCACTGCTGAGGCAGTTGCTCTTGAAACAGTATTCGCTGTGCTCTAACCTGAGTGACCACAGCGGTGCCCATGAAAACATAGAAGAAGTGAATGGTAGGATATCTAGTTTGTTCACCTGCACCTGATCAGGTATCTTACCATAGGGCAAGAATAGAGTGGCATTGCTAAAATTCCAGAAACTTATTACAGGTGAAATTAATACAATCGATAATTATTGATAACTGGCACAAACTTGGTAATATGCGCGAACCCAATCACAATTTTTATTTACTTTGATTTTTATCACAGAGCCGAAATTTTTCTTTTGTATATTGCTCCATCCTAATCAAGGAGAAGCCACAATCTAAGAAACAAAGGTATAATGTAATTATGTACACGGAGTTAAAAGCCATCTATTCTGTAAATTTTACGTGACCCCTTATCTGCATCTTTTTGGTGATTCAGATTTTTCAGATCAACTCTGATTCTTGGGTTTAATCTCCTTATACAATATAAGCACTAGTGTTTCATAAGGCCACATACTTTGTTTTTCCAAAGAAGTTCCCTCCTATCATGTAGATCGGTTCGTGCTATCGTCATATTTTAACTCTTTTGCCGCTTTCACGTTCATATTTTTCCCCTATCATGTACATCAATTCATGCTATCATCATATTTTAACTCTTTTGCAGCTTTCACGTTCATATTTTTCTTAATTTTATGTTTTACTTCTCCAGCTGCGTCCCTTTGTACAACTTCAACTATATTTACAGTTATCTCATGGCTTCTCCAAAGAGTTTCATGGACAGGTAGACACTTGAATAGTTTTCTATATGGCCTAGTTGGACTCTATAATGATGGAGAATTATAAATGGCCTAGTTGATCATTTTTATGTTAGTTGTCTTATATTGATAGCAAAATTAAACATGTGCCAAAGATTTATACACTTTGTTTGTGTTCTAGTTTTCTCGATAAAAAAGATGCGCGCTACAATCCAAAGATGTCACCAGTTATACCACAGGGCAAATGGCGGAAAGGATCACAGGTAATTTCCTTTTACCTGTTTTAAGAAGTAAGTCGATGATTGATGTCACCCTAGGGAATTGAATTAAACTCAGTGATGACTCAGTCCCAATACTGTTTTGGAATAACGCTCCAATCTCTCTTTCTGTCTCCACACGTGTAGACACAGGGGTGTGCACGCACGCACATGCTCACCAACTCTTACCCATGCACAACCACACTTGTGCCAGTTGGAAGATGAATTGTGTGTTGTTCAAAATGATCAACCACTTCCACAAAAAATAGCAGCTATCAAAATGCACTTCCAGAGAAATTAGTGGCTGATTATGGATGGGTTACTCGCTTTGCTACCCTCATATGAATACCTACAAACTTGAAGTCTTTTGTTTTGGCGGTTTTGGGTGGGTCCCGGATATATCTGACAAATGCTGGATTTTATTGTTCATCTTATTTTCTGTGCTATGCACAAATCTAACGAGTTGACTATTTCAGTGAATCACCTTAACCCCCCGTAGACACACTGAAGCTTCATGAGTTGGGTCGATAATATTCTGCACAAATGCCGGATTTTTTTTTTTTCTTATTTCCCATTTTATGCACAAATCTAACGAGTTGATTATTTCAGTGGATCACCTTAATCCGTAGACACGCTGAAGTCATTGTAGATGATGAAGTTGTCTTTCCCGTTTTCAAAAAGTTTTGCAAGGTAAATAATGGGCCACATGATGTTTTTCTCTGTTGGATATTCTACATACTAGAACGGCAGTTGCTGTTGTGTAACGCAGTTATCAACTATGATTTTAGATTTTATTTTAACCAAAGTCGGTTGTAAAAACTTCAGATGTTAAAACACTTTTTTTATTAATGTCACATCCACCTAATTATCTATGCTACAGAAGAAAGTTGACGTCATCTATGCCTTATCAGTAGTCTCCCCACCCCCACCCACATAAAGAAGACAAATTATTAATGCTCTTCTTTGTTAACAAAAGAATTTAGCAACAATTGTGAACATAGCTCTGCTCTTATGGGATGTTATTTTAATATTATTTATTGATACTCTTATTCTATGGAACTCAAAGTTTTACTTCTTTGCAGAGACGACCACCAGTGGATGTTCGTTATGGAAAGGAGAATCTTGTAAGTCATCTTTGCTCCCTGTTCTAAAATGGAAATGAATGAAAACCACCTCTGGATTCCAAAATGTTTGTGATGTTTTATTTTTGTCAACCATTTCCACCTGCATCCCGTCGGATATTTTTGTCATTTTGCCCCTTCCCCATACCTGGTTAAAGCGGGACGGGGAGCGGTGGCGCAGGTCCTTTGTCCCATTTATCGTCCCATTTATTTTTTCTTTATTTTATTTTTTGCTTTTATTTTTTTATATCTTTAGTTAGTAAATATTATTAATTTTTTTCCAACTTGTTAAGAACAACTTATTTTCTCTTTGAAAATGATGATAAATATTTTATTTTTGTTTGATAAAAAGTTTAAATTTGAAATTAAGTTTAAACATGCGGGTAGCAGGGCGGGAGCTATATTTCTCGTACCCCTTTGGGACAATGATCCTCATCCCCGCTCTGTCCCCACCCCGTTTACCCGATTAGGCGGGTAATTCAAGCCCCGGCCTTGGGTATCGGGTTGGACGAGCTTTTTTGTCATATATCTGGTGTACTAATTATGTTTCCACTATTGATTGCAGAAATTTCAGAAACAACACAATTGTATTCCGGATGAACATTATGTGCAGACCTTACTTGCAGTACGTAAATATTTGTTATGACCTACATATCTAACATAATTAACGTATTTCTTTTTGTCTTGCCACTCTGTTTTTCTATGTTGGGTTGCTTTGTGATATCCCTACATTATTACTAAGGAACTAAATATTACATGGCTTTCCATATTTAATGGTTTGCTATAAGTTCTAGTCATGTCTTGAATTGTTTGGCAATTATACTTTCTATTTTCTTCTGGATAGATGAATAATCTTGAAGCTCAACTTGAACGAAGAACAGTGACATACACTCTATGGAACCTATCTGCAACAAAAATGGAAAATAAAGGTTGGCATCCTATTACATTTAGCTATGCAGATGCTGCGCCTCAACAGATAAAGAGGATAAAGGTTGGCAGATTGCATCTCTCTCTTGTTAGTGGACAATAATGTCTGATTGTCTGCATTGGAGATAGACCGTGACCATGACAATACGATCATGTTCCTATTAGAGCATGTTTGCCATAGCTTAAGATGAAAGTTTTTAAATAATAGTTTTTTATTGGTCAAAGTTGAAAATAAGTTGTTTATTTTGACAATAAGATAAGAGTTGCTTTCAAAGTGACATTTTTTTACTCAAATATTAGGAAAAAGTAACATATCCAACACATATTTGGAAAACAATGAAACTCCTTAACCCCTTTATAAGCTTAGCTAAACATGACTAGGAGAATTTTTTCTATCCTGGAATGGAATTTGTCCACATGCACTCTTTATTTCAGACATATTTTTGATGGGCATATGATTTTAACTACATTCTAATCTCTTCTTTTATTTCTTTTCAGTTTTCCAATTGGGTTTGCACTCACCATCTCCAATATTTTACAGGATATTAACCATGTATACTATGAAACCGAGTACAGAACTGAGTGGTGCCGCAATAATTCTACATCCGTTCCTTGTTTTCTGTTTGTGAGGAAATTTTCTCAAGGAGCTGCCATGCGTCTTTTAAGTCAAGGAGTGGTTGGTAAGTTTGATGTCACTGCAATACTGGATTCTCCACCATGATTTTGCCAGTGCACGAGCCATCAAATGTTGGTATTCTTTCGACTGTTGTCAACTTACATCAGAAAATCCTGTCGGTCAGCTGCTTGAATGTCCATGAATGTTTAAAATCAATGCGGGGAAATTTTTTAGACTATGCAACGTAGAGTAGATAATGCAAACATAGATTAGGGGAAATAGTTTGAAGAAGATATGATGCTCGAGCTACGCTCACCCGAAGATTGAAGCATGTAGAGAACTCATTAGAAATAGATATATGCTGTATGAGATATATGTTATTATTTCTTGACTGGAGGGTATACACCAAAATAAATCCTTGGATGTATAGTTGGAACTGGAGTTTGTTACCATTCCTTTATGCTTTATCAGGTGGAACACTTGCCACCTACAGCATCCACCATAATTAGCAGGATTATAAGAATCCCTAGCAGTAGATGTCTTTTAATCTTTGTATATACAACCAGAAAAAAGCAAGTGATCCAGTTCTGCAAAACTTGGATCTCCTCTTAAGAAAAGAGATTTCGCTGCATAGGTGCCAAATTGCCAATAAACATATGATTCTAGCTCTCCCGATTATCCTTGT
Organism: Fraxinus nigra; assembly: GCA_903798295.1. NCBI lineage: Eukaryota > Viridiplantae > Streptophyta > Magnoliopsida > Lamiales > Oleaceae > Fraxinus > Fraxinus nigra. The sequence goes on from CAIGRH010095009.1 coordinate 7,579, forward strand.
TCTGGAATTTGATGCCTCTCTTCTTGTGTTCCATTCTTTACGTAACAACTGGATCTCATTAATCTTTAGATCACATCAGAATCAAACACAAAATCTTCTTGTTCTGAAGTTTAATACTAGTTGCCTAATTTCGTACATCTGATTTCTCAAAACTGAAACTATTTCTGTATATTGAGGATGTGAACTGTGGGTGAGAAAACTGTCGTTATTGTGCCATGCATTTCAATAAAACTCCAACCTGGAGTTCTCCGCAGGCCAAAGGATCTCATTTTGAGCCAAGTTTCTTCCACCCCATCCCATCTGGCCATTGAAACAAAGCTGTGAGCCAGTTGCACATACTGAACATCATCTTCCGGCTTTAAACCAGAAATTTCCTTGGCAATAATTTCTCTAAGCTCTGGCTTACCACTTTTTTGACATGCATCAAGTAGGAGAACATCCTCCATTGGTTCTGGGAACATCCTCTTGTAGTTTTCAAATGCATCTTCTACCATTCCAGCCCAGCAAAGGAGATCAACAGTGCATGGGCGGTGTTCAAGCTTTGGTTCAACCTTATACTCATTTTTCATTGACTCAAAAACGTTCATACTGCACTCAACAAGCCCATTGTAACTACAGTAGTATAGAACAGATAAGAACATGGCACCATTTGGTTCAAGTACATTCTGTACGAATTCTGAAACATCTCTAAAGCCCTCTCATCTTCCACTGATGTTTAGATTGCTAATGTGTTTACAATTGGGTTCTGCTGCCATTCTCTGCCTTAACATGTGGCAATGTAGTGAAGTCCCTAGTCTGATAGAACCCAATTGTCCACAGACTGCAAGAACACAAGCCATAGCTGCAGTTGATGACATCACCTACGAAACCATCATCCTTCGAAACATTGCCAATGCCTTGTCTGCATAATCATTCTGTCAAGTCCTGATATCATTGCTGTCCACGAAACTGCATCCTTATCACCTGCTCTCTTGAGAATCTGTAAAGAATTATTCATATTCCCACATCTTGGGTACATAACCAGAAGCGACGTCTCAACGTGTTTAACTAATTGAAATGCAGAGGTTACTATGTGTCCATGCAAAATCCTTCGCACTTCAACAGTACCCTCTCCCTCTCTCACAACTTCAGAGATCAATTATCCAAAAGTCTGCTGGTCAGGCACTAGATTTTCATCCTTCATTCTGTGCAATAGCTCTAAGACTTTGCTAACGTCCCCTACCATATAATAGGCATTAATCAAGCCATTCCAAGAAACAATGTCTTTGTCATTAAACAACTCAAATAATTTCCTGACATCTCCTACTCTTCCACATTTTTACACGACAGTGAAAACTAGATTTAATCACGCATCAGTGCAAAACATCCGCATGGGCATTGTTAAAAACCACAGAGAGCATAGTCAAAATGGTTACTGAACTGGGTCGATCCCTTCTTGCTGCATAGAATTACGTGAGTGAATACAATCTGGAAGTGTCTTTTAGTTAACATCGTTAAACTTTCAAGGTCAAATTCCATCGTTTGAGGATTCGTTTTAGCATTTCATTTTGTTTTGAGTTAGTTAAAGGGTGTTTGCAATTTCATAGTTCTACTCGGATTTATCTACCCAATTAGGGTTTCGTTTTTATGCTTTAAATATGTGCCAAGGGTTTGAAAATCCCGCGGTTGTTTTTGAATAATAATATATTAGTTTTCCATTATCTGGTGGATTCCTGTATTTTTTTATCAAAGTTTTGGCTAAATGATTCTTCCATTAAATAGAAATTGTATACATACTAAAATATGGTAACAAGACTAATTACAATAATTTACAATCAATTAGATATGTATTTATAGTAGATGAAATCTCAGTAATCTTTGTCATTCTTCAATCTCATTGACATTCCCCTCAAATTGATGATGAGCGATCAAGAAGCATCAATTTGCTAACAAAAAACTGATGACACTATCGCGTCATTGCCTTTGTAAACACATTAGCAATCTAAACATCAGTGGTGATGTGTGGAAGGGAAATAATATAACCATCATAAGTCTTATGGATAGAGTGACGATCTACTTCAATATGTTTAGTGCACTTATGAAATACAGGATTAGCAGCAATTTGAATGACATTAGTATTATCAACATAAAGTGGAGTAGGCCTAAGCTGAGGACAACTAAGCTCCGATAGAAGGCCTCGTAGCCAAACAATCTCAGAACATGCAGAAGACATAGCACAATACTCAAATTCAGTGGAAGATTTAGAGACACGGTCCTGTTTCTTGCTGTGCTAGGAAATTAGTGTACCTCCAAAAAACATGCACTAACTTGTAATGGAGCGACGAGTGTCCGTGTATCCAGGCCAATCCGCATCACTACATCCTGTCAACTCAAGAGAAGAAGTTGCAGGAAAGAAAAGACCTCTATCGGGTGTACCCAGAAGTATCGTATAATGCAACGAACCGCAATCAGATGAATATGTTGTGGAGCATGCATAAACTGACAAACCTATTGAACGGAAAAGAGATATCTAGATGAGTAATAGTAAGATAATTCAAACTATCCACTAACTGAAGATATAGAGAGGGATCAGAAAGAAGATCCCCTTCCTTTCGACGGTACTTCACATTCACCTCTAAAGGAGTATCAACCGAGCAACCATCGCAAAGTCCAGTCAAAGTAATCAACTCCTCCAAATACTTGTGCTGATGCAGATAAGTTTCGGATGGACTTGAAAGCACCTCAAGACCTAAGAAACATTGCAAGAGGCCTAAATCCTTCATATGAAAAGAATCCTTCAAT
>CAIGRH010095030.1:0-11513 GCA_903798295.1 Fraxinus nigra
TTGTGTCATCGATAGTTTCATTATTTTAGATTCTCACGCGACCTTGCATTTAACCAATAGGACGACTCTCGTACTAGAATGCTCTATACTTCGACAGCTTTGCACGTTTGCTTAGACCTGAAATATGAAACATTAAACATGAGATGCCATCAGTGCCTGCTGAGTGGACGTCTTTATTCATATGAGACAAGTCCGTATGATAAGATGCTTCGGTGAAATTTTTATTCTAGTACAAACATAAGAATGAAATAACATGATAGATTTGTTGAAACCAATACCTATCATGTGTATCATGATTAAATTCAAAGACTCATCCAACTGACCTTACAATTTGGTTTTTCCTCACTACGATTTTCAACCTTTTATCACTGGTCGTAGAATTTGTCTCCGCTTCACAATCCTTGACAATAGCGAAAGACCATATTTCGCATCATTTGATCACCACAACTCTACATCTATGTGACTTAATCATAGTTTCGCCTCCACATGCCCTCAAACAATATATATAACTCAATCGTCACCCTTGTGTGACTCGATCATCAGCACAGCCTCATTTTGATGCTAGCCCATCACCACGATCCACCTCAAACTTTAAATTTGTCATCATCTCTAACGCAATCTCGGAGTTTGAACCATGAGCGTTTATACCACATATTGGGGAAAAATTTCACTAAATGCAGTAAAAACGAAAAATAAAAAATAAGCCAAAAAGAGGGAAAATACAAATTTAACGTAGTTCATCTTTAAATTCCCTTGTTCTTGAGAAAGATGATTTCACTGCTCTGATATCTAGCCCCCGTTTGGTAAGAATTAAAATTTTAATTTTAATCTAAGTCAAAGTCAATAATTAATTTTAACCACATAATTCATGGATCCCACAACTTTTCAACCACGTATTTCATCAAATTCTTTCAAAATCTACTTTTAAAATTTGATTTTAATCTCCACCAAACAGAGACCTAATTCTTGTTGCTCAATTAATTTTCAATTAATTTCTCAACCGATTTTTGTGCACTTGCTCCGGCAACACTGCAAAACCACCCTTCACGCGATGCTCAGACGCACTAGATATTGAAACATGTTTGTTCTTTTCTTGATTTCGATAGGTTTAATTGGACGTTCAGAATGAACCATCCGGCTTTTCTATTGATCTCTGAATAATACTTTTAATTAACTACATTGCATTAGACATGTTGAGATAATGAAGTGCAAATAGGATATTCTTGTCCAATGTATTTCTTGATTCTACTCGATATCGATACTTGTCAAATTTTGTACCTTTCAATGCTGTCACTTTGTAGAGTCTTTGAATCTTAATAGGGCTCGACGGCTCGTGTTCGGTAAGGTCGTTTTTCATGTTTAATATACATGCTCTGCTGCCGCAAGATTTGACAAATTACTTGCAATAATTAGGGTTGTCACGTAGATGTATTATTGGTGAAATATGACATCAATACACGTAAGGGGTGCATGCTTCCCAAGAATCTTCTATATTATGATTTATGCATGTTTTTCAAATGATTTTTAACTTTTACTTATTTTTTATTATTTCTTTTTTACTTTGATTTAAGCAAAGTAAAAAAGTTTGTTTTAAAGTACATTAAAGTCGTATTGAGTTTTTGGTTACTTGACTAAGTCTATAGTACATAGTCGCATGTTATTATTTAAGCGTAGATATAATTTATTAAACTAAAATTAAGTAATAATGGTACTGTGAAGGGGTTTTTTCTCTTCATTTTCTTTTGTTGTCTGTAGCTCGCATCCTCTTTCTTTTGGTTGATGAAGTGCATATCAACTTTTAAGATTTCTTTCGAACCTAGAAAGATTGCATTGCGATGCTAAAAAGTAGAAATATAGCTAGACTTTGGCATCTGGTGGTGGGCTTACAAGACCAAACACAAGAGGTAAAAGTTTGTGCATTTCAGATGGAGCAATATTATTCGGCATCAGTGATATCTAGCACCAGTCAACGTGGCAATTGCATGATACCAAATGATATATCAATGTCACATTATTCATTTAATCGAAATTATCAAGCGTGGCCATTTGAATGGGTGCTCTAGTACCAGTAATGCTAGATAACCTCATTCTTCGGATGACACAAAAAGAAAAGAAAAGAAAATAGAGATGTATGTATTTTAAAAGGAACGGGAAATCCAGGCATGCCAAATCGGCACCTTTCGGCCTTCAGTTCAAACAATGAAGACGCCTGGAATGATCAGAGGCGTGAGACAAAAGAAACAGAATAAAGCAAGGATTGAATCTGATTCAGTAATGGAGCTTACTTAAAATTCATGAACTCATATGGCACTGGATTTGAAGACATCGCCATAAAGACATAGATGATGTAAATTTTCACGATCTCTGTTCTAAAGTATTTTCATGAACTGGGACCCCAGGTCCATATATCAGTTTACAACGGTCATTGAACGAACCAACTAATTGAGAGGCCACTTCCTTGAAGAACATATTTGCCATCTGTCATATTCAAAAACCCATTACGTGCTTAGAAAGGCCACCGTAAAAGAAAAAAAGCTCAAAATAATATATTCTACAATTCAGATCATCCGTATTAAGCACTCATTTTCAAATAATCCCATTACGAAATAAATACTCAATTCCATGCACTCATTTTAAATCAAGGAATTGCAGATCTGAAACAAAATAATATCTTTTATGCAACTGTAATGCAAATATATGTATAATATAAAAATATTCCCAATAAGGTCCCAACCAGCAACAGTAACAGTGGAAAAGGAAAAGTTAATATATAATGTCAGGTCAGCAGGTACCACAAATGTTTATGAAGTGTACCAAGAGTTCATTTAAGATGTGACCACAAAGTGTTGACAATGTTTACTCGAATAGGCAGTTCCACTAACCAGCAAAGCTTGGTCATGCATGCTTTTCTCATAAAAATCCTTCCAAGTCATTACTGGGGATGACCAAGCACTGGTCCAACTAAAAGCATCAGACAATCTATTCTTTTTGATAGCTCTCTCAAGGGTCTTACAAGGGTAGCAACAAATCAAATGTAGAACAAGTTAAAGGGAGATAATTTAAGGAGTTGCTAACCAACAGGTTTCACATACTTAAATTTTGAAGTAGTCTTACAAATTTTCTTTCTAGTGTTGTTAACTTTACCAGATGATTACAGATTTCGGAAATCAGGGATGCTAAGAGAAAAGCAATTGAACTGGATGAAATCTTTATCAAAATATGGAAGTGGAGAGCAGTAGGTATTTTGTGGTTAATGAAAATTTTCAACAAGATCTTAAAAGGATCAAAGATGACCCACCCATGAATGGAGGAGATTACAATAGTTCCTAGAAACAATACTAAATGGGATATTCAGGATTATACGAACTATAAAGATATTATCCTATAATAAATTATGGGAGAGGGTGATCAAACACATATCAAGATGTAATTGAAAGGTATCCAAATGAAATCTACAGTGCAACACATTTACCTACTTCAAGTATTGCGAATAGAAGCAAGACTTGCATATGGTTCTCACTGCTTCAGGAAAATTACATGATATGACAATGGGTGCGAAATTGAAAAGAATATTTTTACTATATATATCAATATTATTAGGTATAAGGAGAAGTCCCACAAGGTTGTAGTAGTAGGGTACTTTCTATTCCAGTCTGCTTGCAGAAAAGGTTTCTCCAAGTTTTCATCTTCTAGTTTAGCCAGGGATGGGTTAATGAGACACCTAAGATGAGCTCTCTTCTGTATGATATTCATTGATGAGAGAAAAAATGGGCTAAATCTAAGTTAAAACTTTGTACAAGCACTTCGGATTCAAGGGTTTTAGGTTTATTAGAAGTAAAATGGATCACATTGATGTTCTTTTAGTCATAGTATGTAAGACTGATAGTAAAATCAAAATGCAGAATTATGTTGTCCTAATATATAATTAGATTTAATTATGAATAAAGAGGAATGGAGAAGGATGTAAAGCACACAATTAGAGAAAATTCGACCAAAATTGAAATATATGCACCCACCTAAAATGCAAACACAATAGATCAATTATTAGACCTGCCATACTTGTGCTGCCAAGAGCAACACCATTATAAGACAAACTAAACCTTGTTTTGTAGAAATTAGAGGTCGGATACGTCATTCCTTCCCATTGCTCTTTCACAATTCATATTATCAATAAATCCATTGGAAGATCCATGTGAGTCACCTTATCAACTACAATAGAAATGTTAGTTTGGGTCTATCTATCCCTATCCTGATATGTTCTATTAAATGTGTGAAGCCTAATATACTATACACTTTTTTCTCTCGGCCGGGGCGAATTTTTTTAAGTGCAATAAAGATTCTTTGGGGAATTCACACGTGTAAGCCCTAATTTTTTCCTCCTATATTAAGGATGGCAGGGAGAGCCTCCATTCTGCATATCATAGTAGAGAGAAAACATAACATACCAGTGGTAGTCGTGTCGGCGGACTGTAAGTTCATAATTCGTTTATAGTGGATTGTTGACTAGCAAAATACCCACAGTTTTTACTCAATTGAGGTTTTTCTTTGATCATTCTGTATGTTGCCACTGTTTTCATATAAACTGCGGTAATTCAACATCGGAAAATTGGACTGTTTGATTAACCATCTAAAAATAATTAAAAGTGACTTGTTGTTATTTAATTATTAATTTTTAATTCCGCATAATCACCTATTCACCCCCCTCTAGGTGTAGTTTGGGTCGAACTTCGTAATTTCAAAATGTTGTAACAATTCAACCAGACAAGAAATATCTTTAATCCGTTAAAAATGAATAAAAGTATTATTGTGTTTATACTCTTCTACGACAAATTAACACAGTGTTGGTGCTCACTTGTCGATAAAATGGTGATTGAAACTTGAAGTCCACCAAGAAATAAAGGTTGCAGGTGCCTGGAACAGGTCCCTCGTTAAATTCCCAGATGTTAATCAAATGATCAAAAAGGCTGCTTTGGAAAGAAGTTGTCTGAAAGGAAAAGAAACAGATTAAGAAATTAGAAGTTAGGTAATTCTATAAAATAGTTCCTTATATGAAAATTTAAATTCCTTACATAATACAACCGGAAGCTTAACAAACTAATAGAGGCATTGTATATGTTTAAGCTGATCAATCTCCAAAATGCATTCCGTTTTATAAACAAATAGAAAAGTTAATTTACATTAACTATTGCTCATTCTGCAGACTGAGATCGTGAATTTCAGCTTTAAAACATAAATTGGACTATTTTTTATCTATCAATTTTAAGTTGATATTTACACATTCAAATTCAAAGGCCGCACTTCTATGGCATATGCACCCTTAGTCATGCAGACAGGAGAGTGATAACCCCGTGCAGCCTTCAGTTCACATCAAAACACAGGTCTATTTAAAGGGAAACACAAGGTGAAAAAACTTTACAAAGTTTTTAAAATAACCCAGGAGCTAAAGACACATTCACCTATTATCAAGGTGAAAAAAAAAAAAAAAACTCATAATTTTACATTTGTAGGAAAATAAGATTGGTCGCTTAGGACATCTATGTAATTGATTTTTGCAATCCATCATCCCCAAAATATAAATTATTACAATGACACTAAAGAACCAAACTAATCGGAGAAGACATGGTTTGGTATAGATCTGTGAACAGCAACTCTTTCCTGCATCATACTTACCCATCGAAGGAAGATGTGTCCCTTAATTTTGACTTTCCATAACCAACAAAATATTCAAAGAATCCTCATTACTCTTTCTTCTTTTCAGGATCCACAGTTATGTACAGACTCATTCAAACAACAAAATGTGGTGAATGTAATATGAAATCCAATAATGTTCTAACAATCTTCTCACAACAACAGAAGTTACTAATCCGCTACTAAACACTACAGAACAGGACAATATGCAATCTTTCCTCATTTAATTGACGTCTTCTCCTTCACAACATTTTAACTTCAAATATCTCAATCAGCGCAATGTGAAATTTTTACAGAACTAATATCTTCTGCTGAGAAACCCGCGAATTCACTTTCTTACAAATTTGGCATACCCTTGTCAAGCTTTCAAATCAATAACAACGCTCAGCTTTTCAAATTATGAACAGGCTATAACATGAATATCAATGATCCACGTGACAGTAATGTTAGTATTGCCATGCCAATGAATTGGGGGAGAAGTCAATTACCACCTTTAACTCCGTGTCTTATCAACAATCCTTATTAAAGTGTAGAACTCTATAGGAATAGGAATGACATTGAACATAGGTTCACTGACAGTACACTACAAACATGCCCAGAGAGGGATTGAGACGGAGGGAGGAATAAAATCCTTAGATAAGTAATCATCATGATCAACGCATCATAACAATGACCCTAACCAATAAATATCCAATTCATCTATGTAATCTAATACTAATTACCCATCATAATCAATAAATAGATTCTATGAAATCAAAAAAGACCAATTATCACACTAATAGCAACCATATGAACAGATTCCAACACTATACAGCTCCATGCATCACTTCGTTCATCAATTCGGCTGCAAATCCAAATTTTCTTCTTCTAGTGCTACGCCATTTGTATCAAGGAAATTGCATCATGTTTATAATCTTCTAGAAATTTCAGATTAACTAGGAAATTCTAAATATTCAGCATATATTTCTAAAGGCAATTGTGAAAGACTGCGTATGGATGAAACCTTGGAACTCTCACTCAACCTCAAGGAGAGATCATTCTGATTTTCTGAACCTGCCACCCACCCTCCCTTACCCACATAAAAGAGAAGTAGGAAAAGGGAAACTTGAACCAAGTACTCAACAGAGAAGTGATGCAAATAGGCAAAGGATACCAGCCATATTCTTTTGATCTCAACATTTTAAGTTATATCCTCTGAAGTCAAATCTTGCAGATAATCCTCGTTAAGAAAAAATAAAATAAAATAAAATAAACAAAAGTTTATGTTGTTTACCAACATTATTTCCTCATGCAAATAAAAGTAATAAAATGAGAACAGATAAACAAGCAAACATGACTTGTTGCCAACAATTAAGTGAACAGGATAGGGATGTTAATTATAATTTCAAGGAAGAAAAGCCATTTATACTCGAAGTGATTTTTACCTTTACATATCTTGGTTTCTTTAACTCCACGTGGGATACATAACTTTCAATGAGAAATTTAAAACCAATTTCTAGCTCAGCATCAAACGACCCATCGGGAAGGTGTCGAATTATCTCTGATCGCTGACACCAAGGAACAAAATCCTCATACAAGTCGACAGCAGCAACCACAGCAAATAATTGCTCTGGGGAATATCTAACAATCAAAAGATAGTCACTTCATCTAGCAACCAAAAGAAAAACATAGAAGCTGCATTTGAAGTCTAAGATTTGTGAAATAGTTAGAATAAGAACCTACTGATCAAGAAACAGTATCGGAGATTCACAGAAAATGAGTTTTGATTTCTAGACGATGTATTAACTCAATTTAGTCAAAAATCTTTTGCAATTGTGTGCTTCATAGCTTCGTCTCTCCCAGCTCCCCCATTCTATTCGGGGTTTGAGCTCAGGATTTTGTTTCTATTTTGTGCAAGCTCAGGATTTTATTTTATTTTTTCCTTCCAGTTAATGAAGACAAAGGCAGGAAAAATTCGATCTTCATACAGTTTGCACCATTGCCCCTGTTGTAAATCTGACGAAAAAAATCCACGTTCTCTAGGGTTCACCTTACTACATAGAATTGGATTTAAAACAGTTACTCACAAATGGCAAACCAATAGAGGATAATCTAGAACTCCAGAACATTGCAACCTACTTTTTGAGATGCAAAGTTGTATATCTATCATAAACCCGTATCAATTGGTGTAAGAAAATGTATCTAGCAAGTTTCATAATCTGTGCCGTGCAAACAAATTGACACAGGTTTTCCAAAATGAAATGCATATCATCATGAGCGAGATGTAAAATTAATAAAAAGGCAATTACTTCATCATTCATTTAAGCTATCTAAATATTTAATCTTAGTAACAATTCATAATGCAAATAAAATCACGAAACTCTCGGAAAAAGAAACACCCCCATATGAATACTGAAAATAAACAAAATTGGGCACAGCAGAAAAAATGAGTAAGTGCTAAGCATACCCCAAAACACGTCTCTCTTCGTGTACTTTAGCTAACATATTCCCCTCTTCGCCATCACCACACCCCAAAAATCCTCTTTTCTGGACAATAACAATATGATTGTTCGGAAAAATTCCCGATTCCCGTAAATTATAATTCCAGTATCCAGGGACTGCTGATTTATTGTCGGAAGAAAATGAATTTGATCCACCAATAATACTGAAGCACCTAATCTGATTGTAATCAGTATACTTTATTATCCGCCGCTGGAATAAAGCCCGACACGAAAGCAAGCGCGTAAGCGCCTTTGACGCAGAATTAAATGAAGGCATTCTGAAGAAAACTTGTGGGATTTTTCTTTTAATTTGGAAAGATAATCGATTTTCTCAAGGAATTTCGGGATATCATTTTTGAGAAATACGATGAATAGTGAAAAATGAGTTTCAATCAGAATATGAGTAATTTTTTGGACAATGAAGCGATATGTTAGTCCGCTTATTGGATTTCTGTCTGTGTTCGATGGTTTTCACTTTGTTTTGGACTCCTCATATTTTAGCGGTTGTCTATTATTTAAGGGGTGAAAAAAAAATCTAAACTTTTCCTTCACTATTATGAGAATTTTATTTATTTATTTTGATAAATTGAAAAGCTATGTTTCGGAGTATCGTTTGGAACACTCCCGCTCAATGAATTAAAGTATGTTGAGGATAACATGCCGATCACTTACAAGAGCTCTTATTGATGGAGATGGCCGATTACTGACATTTTTTTTTTATTAACAAGTAGATAGAAATCGAACGATCTCTCGACATTATAAACACAACTCACGTACCACTTGAAACGGTGAACAAACAAACCCTTTGGGCCATCCTCAACCCCATGATGAGTTGAGATGAGATGAGTTGAGAGTAGGAGGTAGTAGGCCCTCAATAAGAAAAATAATAACAATAATTTGTTGGATTAGCCTCGATCAAATTATATCATTACAAATTAAGGACACTTTGTACATATATGTAAGAGGACCACCATTTGTAATTATACAAATGAGAAAAAAAAATATAAAACTAGCTTCTCTAGTGCACACTTTCTCTTTTCTCTCTTAATTAATTATTTTGTCACCCAAAAAATCTTGAGCAAAATTTGGGATCGCTTTCAGATATAAGTAATGTTGTCCATCCATAGATCCTTCTTATCGTTAGTGAAGATTGAATAAAGTTTTGAATGGACCATCGTTCACCAATTATGAGAATAATTGCGATGAATGACACAATTTCAGAAATTATACTTGAAACTATGAGTGTACTAGAAAAGTGTGCAATGTCTAAACTTTGGTCATTCACATCTTCGATCGATGATGAGGAGCCATTTGAGGAAAGAATAATCTCTTCAAGTTGATATATCTCTCCATTCTATTTGAAGTTTAGAATTGCTTTCGATACATTCATAGTCAAAAGGGAAATTTACGAGAATATCCATAGAAAACCAAAATGCAATATGATAACCAACAAGGCAACTCTAATCAACAGGTGACTTGCTGAAATGTAAGAGGGAGAGAGCATATATTAACAGAGAAGATGAACACTGAGTAGACAAATGGAAGTGAGTTACGGGCTTGATGAACGTGGACGGTGTAATTGAGCTCTCATTTGACGCGCTTATTTTCAATCACACATTCACACAATAAAATATTTTGTATGAAAATCCAAATTTTTTTCTACTTTTTAACCACACATTCTCTAAAAATTTACTATTCAAAACTTTGTTTTTGCCAATTAATGGCCATCAAACATTGGCTCAATCATATTGTCACAAACAAGAACCTGGATTTATTCAAAGGCTTTTTTTCGATTCAAAATAATTCATTGACGTCTCAAAAGGCAGAAGTCATGACCAAGTCTTGAAATAACGTTATTCTTTCGCTTTTAACTTGAAAGTTAAAAGCAATGCGTGGAACTATCCCTCTAGCTTTAAATTATCTCAAAGATTTAATATTGTAAGTAGGAAAGAAGAAATTTTATGAAACATGCTTGATCAGAAGCTGCATGAACGTCCCTCTCAATGATGCAAAAAATAAATAAATAATAAATAGCAATAAATGATTTTTGGTGTTTGATCTTTAGATCTTTTGTGTTTTGATTATGTGGTTAAGTTAAGAAAATGTAGAATTGACATTTGATCTTTGTATGATATTCTCTTGAATGAATAAAGGCTCAACTATTAATACCAAATATGTTTGATACGGACTATGGCTTGGGTATATATAGTATGAAGTGTTTGATGTTTGTATATGATTGTGAAAAGTCATAAAAACGCGATTAGGATTTTTGCTGGATATCACCACCGTTTGAGTAGCCTTCTTCGCAGCTAGCGAGTGATCCATCCACAGCTCAATTGCCCATAGCTTGGTCAACGAGTGGTGGAGTCTCTGAAAAAGCGTTCCAGCGCTCTATGCACGACAAGGAGCGTTTTGCGATTATTTTTTCTTTGTTTCATCTTTAACCTCTTCAACACATATTTCCAACCCCCAACTCTTTGACTCAAATTACAACTTAATAAACTATGATTTTGGATATGAAAATAGCCAATACAATTTGGACCTAACACAAAGGGAGAATGGTAGTCAGAGATTATGACCTAATGGGGTAATTAAGAGTTTTATTTATACTGTTATTGCCAACCATTAATCTATTCTTTCGTCCAACGTGGTTCAAGGCAACTCAGAATATAAAAGGATTGCAACTGTTGAGTTGCTTTAAAACTCATTTTTCCAAACAACAACTTTAGCCAAATGGATTTAGGGATGACAATGAGGCGGGTCGACTATTTTCACCCCTGTCCAGCCAAGTATTTTTGTTACCTTACTCCATTCTCATATCCGATTAAAGAGGGACGGGGCGAAGCGGGGCAAGTCCATTGCCCCGTTTATCGCCCCCATTTATTTTAATTTTTGCTTTTTTTTTTATGTCTTTAGTTAGTAAATATTATTTCTTTTTTACTAATTTATTAAAAGCAACTTATATTCTTTTTAAAAATGATGATAAATTCATTATTTTTGTTCGATAAAAAACTTAAATTTTAAATTAATTTTAAATGAGGCAAGTAGCGGGGATACTATGTTTTTCGTATCCGCTTTGGGGTAATGACCATCGCCCCGTTCCCGCCCCGTTTAGCCGATTAGGGGGCTCCCACGGATATCGGGTCATCCCTAAATGGATTCGATTTTGGGCTAGCCAATATATTAGGCTATTGCATATTAGAGTTGGGGCCAGAAGCCCATATCATTATAGCCCCCCTAAAATCGGTTGGCATCACAACCCACGCTACAACACAATAGTGATTTAGCGATAAGATATTTTACCACATACAAAAAGTTGACACAATAAGTAATTTAGAGTGAAAC
>CAIGRH010095040.1:0-12478 GCA_903798295.1 Fraxinus nigra
CGCTTGGTGGAGTGGATCCATTAGAAGCACACTTAGACAATTTTGATTTAATAATATATGGATTTATCCAAATCTTGATTTCTAGTTGGATAAGCACTAAGGAACGAAAATATGACGTAAATATGGCCTTTAGAAAATGACTCTACTATGTAAACAATATGTTCAATGATTATTTTTATTCGAGGTAAAAGACTTTTCGCCCCCTTTGAAGTTCTAATGTTTTCTTCTCGGGTTTATTAGAATAATTTAGATCCCATCGATGTATGCAAGATATCTCTTGTTCACTATGAATATGAGATCAGTTCAATTTATTAAGATAATACCGATTTAGAGTAATAGTTATTTATAATAGAAAAAACGTACGAATACATTTATTTTAATCTTATTTTTCCGATTCTTAGCTATTTATATTCCAAAACTTCTATCATCTAAGAAAATGCCGAAATTTAAAGATATATATATATATAATAAATAAAGAAGAAAAGCCAAAAATAATCTTACCTGTTAATTCTTGTAATACGCGATTGAGAATTATAGTTACACAAATTCGCCAGATAATTTGATTACCCATTTCTTAATCCAACACAAGAAGAGAATTCAAAAGAAACGGATGGAGCAGTACTACAAGAAGAAAATAATTAATTTCTTGCCGACTCGACAAGAAACTTATGATTGCATCGACTACAAGAAAGGACCTCGTGATTTCACGGCTACTCGTTCGAAGAATTCTTCGACTTATCATTATTAAGAAGATCATGCTTGGAAAATCGGTTTTGTAACTCAGACATTAGAGCAAGATTTTCTTGATGCAAGATAGTAGCCTTTTTCCTCAACTTCTCATTCGCTTCTATTATACTGATATTCTCCATGTACAACTTCAAATTCTCAAGCTCCATATCTTTGTCAATCTTCTCTTTGCATTGCTTTCTTCTGCAACCCAAAACATATTCATGTATTTACATATAGGATCAAAAAGAAGTTTTTCGAATGAAAAAGGAATGTCTGTTTGTTAGTTTACCTTGCAAGGTTGTGTATACGAACCCTGGATCGCTTCGGCCGTTTTTGTGAAGGAACTTCAAGATTGTGCGATAGTATCGATTCTGTGGGACTAATACACATTCTTGATGTTTTCTTTTTCTGTATTTTACAATGAAACAAGAAGCTTCTTAGTGTGGATTGCTCTATGTGATATGTTTGAATGGAAAATGAGATGAGTTTTTTGTGCGGTGGTGAGATCCTATAAATAGGTGGCTTCGTTGGTTGTAAATGTGTCATGTGTATACCGGTGGCCAGGGGGTGGGGTGGGGTGAGGGATTAATTTCAAGTTTGGTAATGATGACGAGAGAAAGTCATGATTACTAAGAGCAGAAACCCCATCTATTATTATGCATGAATAAAAAGCCTAAGAACAAGGAAAGGTTCGTCTTCTGTATCTTTCTTGCCTTCACACATAATTTGGCATTTGACAAGCTTGGTAAAATAAGTACTTATTTTAACTTATGTGTCTACATGTGAAAAAGAAAAAAACGAGTTCATTAATTTATTTGGAGTTAGCACTAACTAATTCGCTTTCGTAATACATGTACCATGTTCGTTGAAGTGGATTCTATATAGTTCTGAAAAGGGTGAAAAAGAAACTAAAATTCGATTCTTTCAGCTTTCCAAACACGCCCTTAATGTTTTCAAAATTTTCAATCAAAATAAAGTAAAGAACAAAACAATTTAAGTCGAATTAAAATCAGATTCTTAGTAGATTTTGATAAAAATTGATGAAATTTGTGGTTAATAAGCATCTAGACAAATCGAAAATGAATAAATAAATAAATAAGTTCATAGCGAAGTCTTTTTAAACCAGTATGATGATGTTCGAGTCTCCTTCCAGAGGAAGTACTGAAATTATTCAACACTCCTACAGAAATACTGTAGCGAGAGAATAGCCCACATGGAAGATGGAGCACCACACACCTATTACGGTCAAGTATTTCCTATAATTAAGGTTGTCCATTTCTAGTGTGCTGATGTGATATTCTGTACTAATCTAGTTTAATTAGTCTTAAAAGTGCCTTAACTTTATAAATCTCCTCAAAAGCTAACTTTTGAACCCAAGCTTTTGTTCATATGTATACACTTCTATTTTCCATAGTGATGCAAAGTATTGTTATCACTCTATTCAAAGGTTATAGTTCGTAGAAAACAAGCGATCACCTCTATATTACTTAGAATCAAGTTTGAGAATCCACCACAAAGCCACACCTTTTAGATTTATCATATTTTAAGCATCCTCCTGCATTATCATAATCTCGAACTCTGATACCAACCAACTAATGTAGGGTATTATTTTCACTCTGTCCAAAAGCTATGACGTATGGACGATGTGTAATCCACCTATATCACCCACAATCAAGCTCGAGAATTCATCACAAATTGACACAGTGTCTTGTGGTTGCTAAGAATCTAATTATATTAGATCTAAAAGGTCAGTGAAATAATGATAAATATTTCATTTAGTCGACCTTGCCCTCTTTGATATAAGATTGAATTTGTTGTTATTGTCACGCACGCGTAAGTACAGTCCCAAGTGTATTAACTTATCAACTTCTGCCATGGAAAGGAATGGAATGCAAAAGTGCTGTTGGACTGATACTACTGCTGTCTATTTTGCTGTTGTGTAATTGAGTAGATTTTTTGTATTCATCCGTAATAATCAATTTTAGGAAAAATGAGTTGAGCGCTTATTTGATTTTGATTCTTTGAAAAATGTCAATTTTTCTTTTTTTTTTTGGTGAATATATGGTTAAAAAATAAAAATAAAAATTATCAGTATACATGAAAAATATATTTTTTTTTTTCATTTTTCAAATGTGTAATTGAAAATGAGTTTTTTTTTTTTTTAAAAAAAAGTAATTTTCAAAGAATAAAAAAGGGTCTTAATAAGTAATAATTTCGTGTTGGCTACTGCGGGTGGGAGTGGGGGTCGGGCTATATATTCTTGAACATGCTACATCAATGCTACAATTTGGAACTCTGCATTGAATGCTTCAGTACAATCCAGTTGTGTGACAAAAAGGAATTTAGTAAGGCCTAATGATTTGTAGGTGCTTTTTATATGAATTTATATGAGTTTGGTGAGTTTTTATTTTCCAACTAATATGGAATTGAAATTTTTTTCCACCTTTGCCTATCAAACGGATCCTTAGTATTCCATTTTAATCATTCTAGCTTCAAATTTTTTTACTCAAATCTTTATTTGAAACTCTATAAGAATTAATTCTGATTGAGCTCGAATTAGTTCTTTAAAACACTTGCAAGAATGAATTGAGTTGAAAAAGGAAGAGTTGTGAAACTAATAAAGGGGAAAAGTCAATTTGAGTGATACACGAGTATATATACGTGAGGCAAATATTAAATTAGCTTTAGGATGTCGGGTAGAGACGATTCTACTTCAAGGGGAATAATAATCAAATCAACATATCGGATGAGGTGATATGACGGTTCGAAAGGTTGTTTGAGGATGTGAGAAACAGATTGGATCGGCAAGACACATTGCTTGCTAACTTATATAGGGAACAACCTAGAGATATTCCTAACGCAAGGAGACAAGGAAGGCGAGATCATCAAGTGGATTTTGTTGGTGAATGGGAAGCAGATAGTGACATTGCTGAGGATGCATTGGTAGATGTCGAGTTAGGAAGAATGGGATATAGATGAGTTAGACATGAAAGAGGGGTAGATATCTTGTTGGAGATGGTGTTGATAGAAGTGTGTGTAATATCAAGATGACAATTTCTTCATTCAAATGAAGTAGTGATCCGAAAGCATACTTGGAGTGGGAAAAGAAAGTCGAGTTGATATTTGGTTGCCACAACTACTCGGAGGAAAAAAAAAAGGTAAATATTGTGGTACTTGAATTTACAAATTATGCTATCATTTGGTGGAATCAAGTAATAACATCTAGGAGGAGGAATCGTGATAGACCTATTAATACATGAGAAGAATTGAAGGCTATCACGAGGAAGAGTTTCGTGCCTAATCATTATTATCAAGAACTTCATCAAAAATTGCAAAGCCTCTATCTAGGTTTTAAGAGTGTGGAGGATTATCACAAGGAGATGGAGATTGCGATGATTAGAGCAAATATTGAGAAGGATATGGAGGCCACCATGGCCCAGTTTTTGGATGGTTTGAATAGGGATATAACTAATGTGGTAGAGTTTCAACATTATGTATAGTTGGAAGACATGCTACATGTAACTATGAAGGTGGAAAGACAATTAAAGAGGAAGAGGACAACTAGATATTCATGGGGTTCTTCGAGTTCTAACTTTTCTTGAAAATCGAAGTGGGATAATAATAAAGGTGATGAGGCTGATTCAAAGGGTAAGACTGAGCTACCGAAGGAAAGAGAGGAAGTTGCTAGCAAAACTAAATCCAAGGTGGATTCTCAACCCTCTAGGAATCAAGACATCAAATGCTTCAGGTGCTTGGGGTCAAGACGCATTGCTTTTCAATGTCCAAACAAAAGGGCGATGATCTTGCGCGACAATGGAGAAGTGGCGAGTGATAGTGAGGGTAAATATGATGACATGCCGAAATTGGAAGATGCTAGCAATGGTGAGGAAATTGAGTATGTAGTGGGAGAGCTATTGGTTACACAGCGAGCTCTTAGTGCTCAAATCAAAGTAGATGGCTTGGAGCAATAAAGGGAAAACATATTTCATACGAGATGCCACGTCAACAACAAGATATGTAGTATGCTTATTGATGGTGGTAGTTGTACCAATGTGGCTAGCACAACACTTGTTGAAATATTGAGATTAACTATGTTAAAACACCCTAGGCCTTACAAATTGCAATGGTTGAATGAATGTGGAGATGTTAAGGTGAATAGGGGAGTGTTGGTGAATTTTTAAATTGGGAGATATCATGATGGAGTGATGTGTGATGTAGTTCATATGCATGCTAGACATATTTTGTTGGGAAGGTCATAACAATATCATAGAAAGGTGATCCATGATTGGTATAAAATTAGGTACAACTTTACTAAAGATGGAAAATCTATAACTCTAGCTCTGTTGACACCACAACAAGTGTATGAAGATCAAATTAAGTTGAAAAGTGAGGAAGAAAAAAGTTTGAAAGAAAAAGGGAGTGAGATTGACTTTTCACAACAATAGAAAAAATAGTGAGGTCACTAAAAGTAAGAAAAAATAGTAGAGCCACAAGAGGAAAGAAAAAGAGTCTTATGAGAGAAGAAAAAGTCGAAAGTGAATTTTTTTGTAAAAGAGAGTAAGTTGAAGAGGACAATAGTTGAGAACCGACATATGATCTTGTTGGTTTATAATGAGGCATTCCTCAACCTTGAGGAATCTAGTACACACCTCCATAGTTTGGCTACTTCTTTGTTGTAAGAATTCGAAGACGTGTTCTCAGAGGATATGCCTAGTAGACTACCACCCATTCAAGGCATTGAATATCAATTTGAATTCGTACATGGAGCTGTTATTCCAAATAGATTGGATTATCGGATGAATCCTGAGGAGATTAATGAACTTTAAAGGCAAGTGGAAGAATTGATGAGCAAATGGTATGTGGGGGAGAGTATGAGTCCATGTGCCGTGCTAGTGTTATTTGTGCCAAATAAAGATGGAACCTAGAAGATGTGTGTCGATTGCAGGATCATCAACAATATAACGGTAAAGTATCGTCATTATATTCCTAGGTTAAATGATATGTTAGATGAATTACATGGATCGCGCATATTTAGTAAGATTGATCTTAAAAGTGGTTATCATCAAATTAGGACGAGGGAATGAGACAAATGAAAAATGCTTTTAAATCTAAATATGGGTTATATGAGTGGCTAGTCATGCTATTTGGACTTACTAATGCACCTATCACATTTATGAGATTAATGAATCATGTTTTACGTGCATTCATAGGTAAATTCGTAATAGTTTACTTTGATGACATTTTGGTATATAGTAAGGATCTAAATGAATATATATGGCATTTGAGATGTGTTCTTGTGGTCTTAAGACGAACAATTTTATGCTAATTTCAAAAGCTGCACATTTTGCATAAGAAAAATGTTGTTTTTCTTGATTATGTCGTTAGTGCTAAGGGTATTGAAATGGATGAGGAGAAAATCAAAGTCATTAAAGAGTGATCAACACCTAAAAGCATAACTGAGGTAAGGAGCTTTCATGGGTTAGTTAGCTTTTATAGGCATTTTCTTAAAGAATTTAGCACACTTGCCACACCACTCATGGAGGTTATAAAGAAAAGTGTAGGATTTCATTGGAGCGTTGAAAAAGAAGATGCTTTTAATACTATTAAAGATTTGTTGTGTAGTTTTCACATAAATGCCAACTTAAGTTTCAAATAAGAAATTTATCGCTAAAGAAAGTTTTATCACAGAAAATTCTTGTCTCTGTTCGAAAAAGAATATTGGTGTCATATACTTACAAGAAGACCACGACACAAGCCAAAATTTCTATTGAATTCCATTTTTCAAGTTTGGTTTCATGAAAGTTAGCTAATTCTAACTGTTAATCACAATGCCATGTCCCAGACAAGAGTCCATTTGAACATGTTACATTAACACGTTTCACATGCTGAATTAAACATAACTTGACAATATTAAGAAAAGTCCAAAAATATCTGTCGGTTGTTAATTACAAATTTGAATTTATCTAATCTAACTTATGAGCTATGCTTAGAGTTCATTTTTCCAACAAAAAGGAGTGAAGTTTTCGAAATCGGCATAGTAGAGAAGGGTTATCTTTGTCAAGTTTGAGCTAATTCAAATATTAAATCTAATGCTTATAACATCACGTGTTATCTATAATAAGCATGTTGATGATAGAAATCGAATCAACAAATCTTACACACCTAACTATGATTTTCACTTTCTAAACTCATTAGTTTTGACGTTTAAACAAGAGCAAGTAGAAAAATAACTATTTGAGGGGGAGATATTAAGATTGCATGACTTTCTTCCTCGAATGAGGAGGTGTAGATTTCCTCCAAGTCTTGGGGTAGTTAGATATTTTTTATGGAGGAATGACTGATGACGGTTCTTTATTAGTTTTTAGTAATTGATTCAGTTACAAGAATCGCGCTTTATTCACCAGCTCCCATGTGTTTACTTGCTAGGCTTTCATTTCCTTCACGTGCTATCTTCACCTCGCCATATGGGGGCAAAGTTTACGAAGCGTATTCCTTGGTTCAACAAAGCGAAGGACAAGATTTCAACTTTTTTTTTTTAAAAAAAAATGCATTAATTATTATCTAGTTCTATATATCTAACAATCAATAAAATGTAAAAATTGTTGGATATATACTTGACTAGTTGGAACCCCAACCACATAAGAAACAATTACATTTGTCAACTTGAAAACTAATGGTACTTATATAGAGTAAGTGATCGTAATTTAGCAAAGTATATACTTTGAGATATTTATAATATGTTTGATACTTTGGACTTAACTGTATTAAATCAAATAATCGACAAATTTAATTATATATATATATATTTTTTAAATTAAAATAGTATTATTTAATTCAACATATCAAACACGTCTTTCAAATTAAAAAGGATTTTTCTATTGACCCTCTAGATTTTAGACTTTTGTGGTATTTTAAAATCAATTGCCTGCATTTTAGCTTTTAAACATTCCTCTTCTCATTATAATTGTTTTGACAAAAATTTATAGACTAAAATTGTATATTGGCCCTCCAAAAACACTTTTCAATAAGTCTATTTGCATTTGATGGGATATCATTACCAAGAGGTAGCACATATCTCATAAAAACAAATAATAATGATGAATGTAATTTTTATGGAGAAAGCAAAGGTATGAAATTTGACGAGTTTGCTATGTTGGATCACAAATTTGAATTGCTCTTTTTTTCTTAGTTATATACTTATATTCAGTTTAATGTATCAAAAATGTGATTCTCTCGTAATTCGAGAAAAAAGCTTTTCCCATCCTCAAAAATAGAGGTCGTCTAGAGGGGCTTTTAGAAAATAAAGACTACAAATATTTTTATGCAATGTTTGAGGGAATGTATTTAGTTTAATTCCCTCTCATTTTTTCATAAATGCAATTTATGCTATTAGACACGTGGGATCATTTGTCATTGAAATTTTACAAGACCTCATTTTTATTTTTATTTTCACTTTTTTTTAAAGAAACTTTACACATCAATTCCCAAAAGTCATAACTAAATTTGCATAACATTTCAACCAAAACTGTTGTATTGCACTCGTGAATTAATCTAATTTTTTCAATAGCCGCAGCAATAAATTGAATGAAATGAAAAGTATATTAAAGAAGTCGTATAATTGACTTCAAATTTATTATAAATAGAGTTAGTATGTCAGATATCATCTTGGTACAATTAAAAAAGAAAAAATGCAATATATTGGAGTGAATGCAAACTTCATATTTGTAATTCAATTTTACTATGACGAGTTAAGTTTATAGACATGGTATTAGAACATGCGTATGCAAGAATAAATCGAGTCTTCTTTTTTTTTTTTTCAGTCGTGTGCCAAGGGAGAGTGCTTACTTAATCTCGAGCCTTGACCTAAGGAAGAGTGTGAGCAATTCTCGTTCCTATGCAAACCTATTTTTATAAGTCGATTTTAAAGTGACGAATTAGGACTGAACTTGCACAATAAAACTTTGATTTAGAGTTTGTATCTTACCCAAATATCACTACATCAACATATCAATGTCAATGCAGTGTATGCAAATGTAGCTAGCTAATAATGCCAGTCTTGAAGAGTACTACCACCACTCAAATATTCACTTATTCCATCTTTTACTACTCCAACTCTAATTTGCTATTAGAATTAATGTATTGCACTCATGAATTATAATTACTTGTAGATCTTTCAACAGATGTGACAATACACTGTCCAAGAATAACGAAAAATAATTCATATAATTGACTCTAAATTTACGACAGATAAATTTTTTAATTTCAATGGAGTGTTTGCTAATAATGTGAGTTTGAAGTGCACTAGAACCACTCAAATTATTTCACTTATTTCTTCTTTTACTAGTGCAACAAGTCCCTATATGAGAATCGAGTAAGATTGCTAAATTTGCAATAGTCAACAAGAAAATGAAATTTATTTGCATAGTTCTACTATAGTGTCAAGTATACTGCAGAATTCTTCTCATTATATTTGGTTTGTACACCAGCAACATTATGTCATTCACGTGTTTCAATCATGAAGGACCTTGCATTTTATCAATCGTGGGTCCATCGTCAAGTGTGACGCATTCATATTCCATATTAAAATGTCAATTTTGTTAAATGCATTGAGATTTCATATTAAAAGTAATATTCCAAAGCTTTAATATTGGTATTATATTTAGTCATAAGTTATATCAAATGTGACTTTTAATCCTTAACAGGATCAAGAAAGATGGTGCCTCGTTTGGAAATATCAATCTCAAAAGTCGATCGCTCCTTTGATTTTTAGATTGATTGAGTTGCTTGTTTGAACTTGTTGGACTTTTATATCATATTGAACCACATAATTTTAAAGTTTGAATTGTTAAAGCGGATCACATTTATATTATTGAAATTAAAAAGAAAAAGATAAACATATTCTAATTAAACATGTATGTGTGACATTTGTGACCTTTTACAATGACAATGAAAAGGAAAAGAATAAGTATTTTTCTCTCCAAATAATATTGATGCGTAATTTGAATTTGAATTTATTTATTTTTTTATTTTTTTAAAAAAAGATATGCATTAGCACAATTAACGAAACTGAGAACAAAGTCGAATATATACTTAAGAAATAATTATTTTTTAAAATAAAATTATCTAATTTGTGAATTAAAAAATATAATACCTGATTTTTTTATAATAAAATCTTAAAAACATGGTTTCCTCTTAAGCCCTATTTTTCTAAGGTCAACATGTTTGGTTATTTTTTGGACTTATAAGCTAGTTTAATCAGCTTATAAGGCAACCCAAACTAGTCATTCTTTGTAATTCTCTGTGCAGTACATTTCATCATTTTATTTGTTCGTCCAATTACTCATTGTAGTATAGACGATGAAGAATGAATATGTTCTAACATGTAGTGTTCAAATAACATGTTTTAATTGTTTATCCAATTGTTTGGTAGTCAAATTATTTATTCAAAGCTAGGTCAACACAAGATTTTATTCGCAAATTCCATGTATTCTTCTTCGAACAAATTTTCATGCCATCTTGACTCCTTAACCTTAATCTATATGTTCCTTTGCCTAGAATCATACAACCTCGTCCAAATTTTTTACTATGTTCACAGCTGCCTACCACTTTATGTGGACGAAACTATCTTGAAATCCAATCTTAAAGTTTTCATCCACCGTGATTCAACTCGTGGCCCACCACATTGATCGGCTATTATTGGGAATTCATCGTATCATATGCATCTACGTGTCTAAGCCACTTGTTGATACTAGGAGATTCATACCAAAAAATTAAGTAGAGCATTTCAATTCTCTTATAAACTCATTATCAATCTCAAGTTCGATAAATATAGGACATTGTTACCAACATCTAATCATAGATTACGACAACGTGTAAGCTAACACCAACTTTTGAAATACGAATAACAAATTATTTGATAAATATACTTGAAGCATATATGTATTTATACATATAATAATTTTTTGGAAACATAAAATAATATTATCAAGGTCCATATCATTCCCACATATTATTTGGGTAGTAGCTATCCATTCATCAAGTTGTGCAGTGCAATCGATTGCGCTGCGCATTTGTGACTTGGCTCATATTATTCATCATCGCCCACCCTATTGAAATAATAGCCAAATTCATAATGGGAATCCCATATAGCCCTATAACTTTTCAACATAGATAATGATATTGGATGGTTTTTTGGGGGTTTACGGAAAATTGAATTTTTGTAATTGAGTAATTTGAGACTACATAATTTTTTATGCTTGTATTGACATGGATGTCACCTACCCACTGCATGTGTACGTGAGTAAGTGTTTCGATCAATTGTATATTGGGTAATTTTATTGTCATTTGTCACTACAAATATTATTTATTACACCACATTATAACTATTCTTCAAATAAACTATATTTTTAATAAATACACCACATTAATTTTACAATTATAGTCCTAATTAAATTAAAACTTAAAATATTATGGTGTTCATCCCTTCTCAATTTTACCTTTTTCCCATTCTCCCTCCCCACCTTGTCGGCATTCAAACCTTGTCCATGGAAAAAATAAATAATAAAAGAATTTCCACCCACCACCCTCAATTAGTCCCGAATCCCCCATTAATCCTACCTAAAAAAAAAGCCAAAAACTTCTCACACTCCACCAGTGTATGCTCATTTCTAATTCTACCAAATAAAATGCCAACCCCACCCATTCTAATTTTGTCCACAAAAATTTGCAGAAAAAAAGAAGATAAGTTTCACGTTTGTGGTGGAAACAAAAAAAAATTAGTTTTAAAAAATACTTAAAAGAATGTCTATTTATGTAATCTTACTTAGGGTTATTTACGTAGATAAAACATATATTTAAAATTGTGGTGTAGTAAACAAATTTTGTAGTGGTAATATAATTACTCTTTATAATATATAGAATTATCCTTTATATAAATGTAAGATTAATTAACAATATCATAATATATAAAGCCATAAATAATTAAAAGGGAACAACACATAATTCCTAGTTTTAAAGTTTACATTTCATAAATAACAAACTTATTAAAATATTTCTAAAATTAGATGGTAAATAAATTTATTAAATATTAAAATATAATATAACATACATTAATTATTTCTACACATGCCTCCTCACCTACCACATTCTATCACCTCACTATACCATTCTCCACCTTTTCACTGGAGACAACCATCAGCTCCGGCAGTCGTTCCGGCGATCACTCCGGTGACTTTTTCGGCTGCCTCTTCGGCGAATTTTTCGACGGTCGCTCCGGTGACTTTTCCGACGGCACTCCAACGATTTAAAGATATTCAGAAAATTAAAAATTGGAAATCACACCCCAAACCTACATCCTGAAAAAATNTAACATACATTAATTATTTCTACACATGCCTCCTCACCTACCACATTCTATCACCTCACTATACCATTCTCCACCTTTTCACTGGAGACAACCATCAGCTCCGGCAGTCGTTCCGGCGATCACTCCGGTGACTTTTTCGGCTGCCTCTTCGGCGAATTTTTCGACGGTCGCTCCGGTGACTTTTCCGACGGCACTCCAACGATTTAAAGATATTCAGAAAATTAAAAATTGGAAATCACACCCCAAACCTACATCCTGAAAAAATTACCGGAAATCATTTTCAATCACTTTATATAATCAAACCGCTGAGACGTCATCACTAAACTGGTCACGATCAGTCACACTGAATACAAATTTGGTCACAAATGGTCATCACAAACAAAT
>CAIGRH010095106.1:0-10238 GCA_903798295.1 Fraxinus nigra
TTTTTTTTTATTTTTGAAAACAATATTCAAAATGTCAAAAAGAACACATTTTCAACCATCTCAATATGGATACTCAAAACCCAACCCAAAATGAATTCAAAATACAAAACACAAAACTGAAACACAAAGAAAACAACCTCTTAGTTTTTCTATATATTCCTTTATAGTGTCAGACCCAATCTAATATACCTTACCAAACAAGTCATAGATTTTACCAAGTTGACAATTTTTATGAAACTAATATGAGAAAATTGATTGAAAATTTCACAATAGTGAAATAAAGACCTGCGATTTGAAGTCATTAAGAAGTTTTATTTTGTCTTTCACATCAGTCAGAGCTTGAAGGGTCTGCTGCGCTCTGGCTCGATCATCCCACAGAGAGTTATCTGATGCTGCTGCCTCCAAATCTTCAAGATTTTCTTTGAGCTGCTTCAGACCAGAAGCAGCCCTAATTTCTTCAACGCGCTCTGAGGTAGTCTCCACCTCTCTCCTCAAGCTATAGAAATCTGCAAATGTATCACAGGCATAATTAGTTCCTTCCCAAATAAATACAAGAGTCACAAGATCAAGTTACAGATCACATGGAAAAAATTTCAGGATCTTGAAAAATATATTTTAATCAAGGTTTGGCAAAACATAGCAGTATCGGTTCAAGAAGTGGAACAAATTTCAAATGCATGATGGCAAGAGGTTCTCTTTAACTACAAAGTGGTCTTGGGCATGAAATTGCCTTGTGCTATTGTCAGTATTAGTATCAACTTTTAACGTCAGGGAGAAAATAAGAGTTATTTCCACGTCAGAATCGCGGCTCAAGTTCTCATTATGTTTACTCAGGCATATGTGGAAGTAAATTCTTTGAGTCTGTGGAATCAAATACACATCAATATTTATGCTCGAGAGTTTTGTTCACATCAACTATGCTTCCTCATTATCATTTCCCCAACAATATCACACCCATTTCAATTTTTTCTAACCATTTCAACTCTTTTGGAAACCTGAAAAAAAATAAAAGAATTTTTTTAATGCAATAATGTATGGATCATCCATTCATTCGACGCTACTTGATACAATCAAATAGCTCAGCAATGGAAGTTACTGTTGAAAAAAATGTTGCTTGTTTGATATTGAAGATGAAAATGAATTAGTGGTACTTTGCTAAATTCAGGGAAAATGACAACTTGAGCAATGTATGCTCTACAAGTTGCACAAAAATCATGTCTATTAGTGTCCAACCTTGTCGACTATTGCAAACCAAAAATGCATTTATAGTCACTCAGACAAACACATAGCACGCGCAAGAGAAATAGAGGGCATACCTTGCATTGCCCATTCACTTGTTTCCACACTAACTCCTGTCTCCGGAGTTGCAAACAACAATGCGCAACCTTCGATTGAGAATTAATAAGAAAATAATATTAAAATAAACTTAAGTTGAATCATAAAAAAGGGGGAGAGGGGGCTTCAAAATCGAAAAATGATATTAATATAAGGGTCTAGATTTTAACCAGAAAAAATGGTCTCATTATTAATCTATAAAAAAGAACTAGAAGAGAACCATCAAAAGTTAAATAGAAATGTCCAATCTTGAAAATATATTAAAACAGACCAAGTGTGTACATTCGCTGCGAACTAGTATATTGTATGTCGCTCAGTTTATCATTTTTCCTGAGTTTAGCAAAGACCAAAAAAGTAAATATACATATATACAGCTTCGTTTCTAATGCACTGCCACGGCCTTTTTCTGTATAATATTCCATGAATTGAGTAAGATTTCAAACATTTTGCATCAAATGCAATGCAATGCATAATCCAACACAAAAAGTAGAAGAAGCCATCAAATTTGAAGAAAAATGCACAATCTTGAAGCACTAGAAAATAAAAAAATATAGAATCATATTCTCCAAACCATGTACATTCTAATTATACCCACAAAGATTTTGCATCAAAATATAGGAATAACATTTTCAACCTAAAAACCGGAAGAGAACCATCGACTCCAGAAAGAAAGGTACAAATTATAAGCTTTAAGTAGTAAAAGGTATAAACTAATGTTAAACCATCTGGTTCGAGGTTTGTACCTTGCTCAATTTTTTTTTTTAATTTTCATCTCAAGTAAAGAAAACCCACATCATATATTTCTTTCGGTATAACAAATCACAGATTTAGTTAATGGAGAAAGACTTACTATTTGTGGGATGCGAAGGAAGTGAAGAGAAATTATGATATAAAGAGAGTGGCAGTGATAGTGGCAATCCAAGTTTTTTCCGTGTGGGTGTTGTTAGGATAGTTGAATTTTTTGTTTTTGGGTTGTTGAATGGCAGATGGTAGGGTATCGTTAAGCTATGTGCAAGAGCAATACCCTCCATTGTCACCTCACGAGAAAAGAAGGAGAAGAATGGTTCGAGAAAAAAGATAAGTTGCAGCTTCAGGGTGTGTTTGGTAAGGTGAGAAGAGGAAGGGAAATTTGCATCATATGTCCCTAACCTTTCAAAAAAGGTTCAATATGGTCCCAAACTTTAAATCATAGCAGACATGTTCTAATTTTTAAAAGATGTATGTTAGAAGGACTTCCGGATGGTTTTGTCCACAAATCCATTTACCGACTAAAAGTCGAGCATCTAACATTTTATTTTTGATCAATTTTAAGGAGGACAAAATAGTAAGTATATCTTTTGCGTGTTATTAATTTAGTTGACAAACTCGATTTCATCGATTTAGCTACTATGTTGAGGGGGCTTCTGTTGTGGGACCCACAACTCTACTAATGGTATTTACACAAGTTAGCCTTAGTATCAATTTAGTGTATTTAGCCATAATGTTTCATTTACTCGCTATTTATTCAGTTGGATTCTCAATTGTATATAAACATTTCACTAGTCCCTACTTGATAGTGATTAAAATCACAAATTTTTTCTTTATCAAAACTTAATAAAAAAAATATGATTTTTAGCTATACGATTTTTTTAGTCTAAGATGTATACAACACAATTGAAGAAGTCATCGAACATAAGAAATTTACATATATAGCATAAATTTTCAAATATTTTGTTAACTAAGCAAATTTTCTAATGACAACGCAATATTGTAGACAGTTGCAGAGCTAGGATATTTTATTTGGATGAGCAAAAATTATACTATACAAATAATTATAAATAATATGATTATAATTGTCCTCGACGTGTTTTCACATTTTGAAAACATCGCAGGATCATGTTATATGTACATAGCATGATCCATAAGAGTTGACATTGGTCACGTGCCCGGCCCCCATTGGAGGAGTGTCTGTATGTCAAAGTTTATGGATAATGCTATGTACATATAACATTATCCAACATCGTATAATTACATCATTATCATTTTCGTTAAATATATCATTCTCAATATATACAACAAAATTGTCATTCATCAACTGATCTCCAATTCGATTGCACGGTCGAGTATTGGCAAGATTCATGGCAAAAAAAGTCCTCTCAATGGTATGTAGCATTAGCAAAGAGAAGAATCAATACCAACGGTAGCATCTCCAATAATTTTTTTTTTCTCTCACCCATCAGAGCACTTACTTAAGGACCATATTTATTACAATTTTGCAATATGTACATGAAATTTGATATTTTTGGAGGTGATAATTTTTTATACATTGATTTTAACGACACTTTAAAAGTGTATTTGGTGGATATTAAAATTTAAAAATGAGCCATTATTGTTGACTTTTATTAGACGAGTGAGACCTTATAACAATTACATTTTCAATTTTAATTGAATATTAATCTCTACCGAACACGCCTAAAATAACCAATGACACAAATTTTGACAAATCACGTAGTGCCAATCTTAATGTAGACTTTAAACACACACCTCATTTTCAAACTTGAATAATTAATATCATTAACTTGAATAATTATTTTTCTTTGCTCATTTTCAACGATTTCTTGTTATGGGTTGTGGTTTATTTCAATAATTGTGTTGTGGAATCAGTGTTTCAAATGCAATAGAAGAGCCAAGAGAAGAATTATAAGCTATTGGAGAAAGAGAAACAAACTCGACGACCAGTGGTGGATGATGTCGATAGCTGGCCGTCGATTGGAATCGAATTTGCAAAATATTTAAGAAAGAGAGAAGAGGAGGTGGGTACTGGGTAGGGTTTGAAGAATTTGAAATTGGAATGGAAAAAATTACAGTATCCTTTCGCAAGTGATTTTTTTTTTCCATTTTTTAAATTTAAAATAAATAATTTTTTTTGGGTAGGCCACTAACCACCCTTTCCCATGCGTGCCTCTGCACTAACTTATATCCACACTTGCTTTAAATACTATCTCGAGAAAATTCGATTGCTTCACATTGAAAGTTTAAATATTTAACCTCTGTTTGGTAGAGATTAAAATCAAATTTTTAATAAATTTTGATAAAAGTTAATAAATTGCGTGATTGAAAAATTGTGAACCCCATAAAATGTGTGATTAAAATTAATTGTTGACTTTAAATCGAGTGCCAAATGGGGACTTAGATACTAAGTTATTAAACTTAGTAAGAAAATCATCATTGCTTGGGTAACAAAATATTTGAAAATATATACTACAAGGTTTAGGACCACATTGTACTTTTTTAAAGGTTCGGATCTCTACAGCAAATTTCACTTTATAATATGCTTTGGGCGACGTGAAGTAGGCCAGTTCGACTTCTCCATGTGTTCATTCACATGGTAGGAGGTACTCCTCGAGTTTATGAAGTTTATCTTGAAGTCGTATTAAACCGTTAATGTCTGCACGAGAACGCGACTCTCCATAGGAGATCATTCTATAACCTTATTTAATTTTTTTAAAATTATATTTATCATATTTTGAGTTATCTGCCTACAAATCATTATTTTCTTCGATAAATTAAAGTCGTATTTGGTGATATGCTTGTAGATAGGAATTGATGTGACCTTTATGAGCTGGAAAAAAAAAAACATTTTCTTCATTTGATTTGTGTGACCGGATTATATGTTGTTAAAATCATTAGACTTTTTATTTCAATAACAACAAGGGGAGCCTACCATCTTTGAGTTTAGTATTGTCAAAGTGTAATTAGGAGTCGCATTTAGTTAGATTGGGTAATTTTCTTTATAGTTGACACCTCTCCCATTTCGTCACCCAACAAAAATCCTCCTTTATCATCAATAGACGAAGGAAATATCTATAATGTTGTGTTCGATAAGCTTAATTTTTCAAGGAAAATGGAAAATGAATTCCATTTGCCATTTTTCATCATGTTTGATAGCACAAATTTTGTTTGAAATTTATTTTCCCCTAGTCATGCTCACACGCCCATTTTCCCTTGAATCAAGGAATTCCAATTCCTTTGGTTATAGCGTGAATCTGATTTTCCATCTTTTTTTTTTTTTTTTTGAAATTNCAAAGTGTAATTAGGAGTCGCATTTAGTTAGATTGGGTAATTTTCTTTATAGTTGACACCTCTCCCATTTCGTCACCCAACAAAAATCCTCCTTTATCATCAATAGACGAAGGAAATATCTATAATGTTGTGTTCGATAAGCTTAATTTTTCAAGGAAAATGGAAAATGAATTCCATTTCCCACTTTTTGACTTGTTTGATTGACAAAATTTGCCATGAAATTGTCTTTCCTTGCTTGTGTCACATCAACCCATTTTCCATGTTTTTAAGGAATTGACTTTTTTGCCAAAATGGTGGGATTCAATTTTCTTGGCAAAGTGGAATTGCTTTATTTAAAAAAATAATTAATTTTAATTTTTTTTTTTTTTGGCAATTGGAAAATATTACGGACACAATGGTAAAACAATTATCACTTTTATTGACAATTTTCATACAAAACAAATCCAAACGAATGATATTCGGTATAGTAAATTTTTTTAATTGGTAATTGAAACAAATTCTAGATTCAATGGTAAAAAAATTATCACTTTAATGGACAATTTTCATAAAAAATAAAGTCAAACGAACACAAACTTTCAACATTTTTCAAATGAAAAATTATACCAATCAAACACAATTAATTACAATTCCTAATAAAACAAGTTCTAGACAATTAAATTCCTTGAAATTCATTTTCTTTCCACCAATTTTCCACCTTCGCAATCACACGGACCCTAATTGACTAAGTACGGAGGAAAGACACATGTTACATGCTCTTCAAAGGCTATGAATTACATGCAAATGAACCGGCCTCTTTAAAGGGTGGGAATGACCAATTTTCCCATGTTATTCGCTAGAAAGGTGAATATTGCAAAGATCTTCATTTATCCCTACATAAATAAAAGAATCTCTTTTTCCAATACTGTTCATAAGCCTAGCCGACTTCCCCGTGTAGCCCCCTAGCCGTGTAGCCATTTAAGCCAACGCAACTATTTTCTCTGCCTTAACCCTTCCTCTCCCTCTCTCTTTTCTCTCGACCCAAATTGCTTTCGCTCTCTCTTCTCGTGTCTTTGTCGCCACCGTAGCAACATCCTTCGTTGCCATCGTACTCTGGGTTCATTAAATAAACGCCGTAATGACGGTTAAGAAGTTAAGGTAAGAGGACATTTATTAAATAATAAGTGGGTTGTACCTTATAACCTTTACTGAACAACAAAATATGATTGCCATATTAATGTAGACATATGCTCAATTATTAAGGCCGTAAAATATTTATATAAATATGTTTATAAGGGACATGATAGAATTAGCTTTTCTGTAAGTAGCAATGATACAAATGTGACTATTGATGAAATTTCATGATATCAAAATGCAAGATGGATCTCTCCACCTGAAGCGACGTGGAGAATTTATGGATTTGTATTGTCTGAGATGCATCCGCCAGTTATTTCTTTACATTTGCATCTTAAACACTATCAAAAAATTACGTATAAAGATTCTGATAATTTACAATCAATTATTACAAGAGATTATACACAAAGAACAATGTTAACTGAATTCTTTCGCACAAATATTACAAATGAAAAAGCTATGACTCTTTTGTATAGAGCTTTTCCTTCTTATTTTGTATGGGATGCAAACAAATGAATATGGACGGTTAGAAAACAAAAAAATGTACTTGGAAGAATAGTTAGAGCACTACCATCTGAAAGTGAACGGTATTACTTACGCCTTTTGTTAAATCACATAAAATGACCAACTTCTTTTGAAAACTTAAGAACAATAAATGGTGTATTGTCATCTAAATTTTAGGAAGCATATCTTTTACATGGTTTATTAAGAGAAGATGATAATTGTGATGCATGTTTAGCAGAAGCAATTGTTTATCAATTGCCTATTTCATTACATACATTGTTTGCTACCATATTAACGTTGTGTTGTCCTAATAATTCACGTTTGTTGTGGGACAAATTTAAATATTATATGTTTGAAGATTTTATAAAACAGGATATGTCATTAATTACCGCTGAAATAAAAGCATTACAGTGTATTCATTCCATATTAGAACCATTAAACAAAAACATAAATGATTACAAATTAGTTTCATTTGAAATTATCATTGAAGAAAATGACAAATTAGCTACTATGATTACTGAAGAAATGAGAATTGATAATAATGAAAATAGCAATTTTGACGCAGGTATTTTAAACAAAGAACAATGATATGATACAATTTTACACCATGTTATGAATAATAAACGTGGTGTATTTTTTGTTGATGGACATGGTGGAACAGGCAAAACATATTTTTATAAAGCCTTGTTAACAACTGTAAGATCAAGAAATATAATTGCTCTAGCTACAGCTTCTTCTGGAGTTTCTGCTTCGTTATTACTAGGTGGTAGAACTGCACATTCAAGATTTAAATTTTTTTTGGAAACAATTGAAAATATTGTTTGTTCAATTAGTAAACAATCTGCATTATCAGATCTTTTCAAAATGACTAAACCGATCATGTGGGATGAACTACCAATGGTCAACCGTTACACTGTCGAAACTTTAGATAAAATGTTAAGAGATATTAATGAAGAAAATGTACCATTCGGTGAAAAAATAATTGTATTTGGAGGAGATTTTCGTCAAGTTTTACCAATAGTACAAAGATGAAAAAAAGAAGATATACTAAAAGCAAGTTTAGTTTTTTCATATCTGTGGCCTTCTTTTACTCATCTACCATTAATTGAAAATTTGATAGCTCAATTAGATCCAATGTTTTGTACATACTTACTTGGTATTGGAAATGGTACAGAAAAAGAACACTCTTGTCGTATGATTAAACTCCCATCGAATATAACAATAAGTTTTGAGGATGAGTTCAAATCTTTAAAACATTTGATTAGCATTGTTTTTCAAATCTAGAAAATTACACTAACAATTTAAATACTATAATTAATAGAGTCATTTTAACACCTAAAAATGAATGTGTAGACCTAATAAATAATATTTTATTAAAGAAAATACCAGGAAAAATATTTACTACTATAGCTTCGACGAAGCCATTGATAAATCAGAACAAAGTATCCAAGAAGATTTCCTATATACATTAACTCCAAATGGTATTCCATCACATGAACTTGTATTAAAGGAAAATTGTCTCATTATGTTATTTCGAAATATTAATTCATCTGAAGGACTATGCAACGGAACAAGACTTATTTGTCAAAAATTTGAAAGAAATGTTATAGATGCAGAAATTTCTATTGGAGAATATTGTGAAAAACGAGTATTTTTACCAAGAATTCCATTCATACCACTCGAAAATGATAAACTTCCATCTCTTTCAAGAGAACTCAATTCCCAATACGTCAAAGTTTTGCCATGACAATAAATAAAGCACAATGTCAAACTTTAGACTTTGTTGGTCTTTATTTTTCAGAACCTTTATTTTCCCATGGACAACTCTATGTTGCTTTATCGAGAGCAAAAAACACTGTAGCTATTAAAGTTTTAATTAAACCATTCGAAAACGCTATGGCGCATAATACATGCACAAAAAATGTAGTTTACAAAGAAATTCTTACTTTACTACAATCTTTATAGCTATTTTTTGGACCATCTTGACTATGAATGTAGTCTTGCTTCAGATAGATTAAAGTTAAAATGAAGTTCTCACTATAGTTGTCTTAATTACTATAGTTGTTTAGCTATTAATGTTGTTTTAGACGATGTGCTGAATAATGATGAGTATACAGAGGATTCTTTTGGATATTTTAGTGTTGAAGTTTGATGTGGTAGACTTACTACAAGCTTGTTTTGATTGAATTGGGGATTTTGACATTGTGGGTTTCATTTAACTATGTTAAACTGCTTGGTAAAGTGGAATTTCTTCTTTGATTTCAGCGTATGCTTGTTTTTGAAATTTCGTTTCGTGCTTATGTGATTAGTTGTTTTGGAATTTCTGATGAGTAGCCTTTTACTAAGATTGAAATTTAGTCTATTTGAGGATGTTGAATTTTGCGCGGACTGGAAATTTTACCGTATAAAACTGCTACAATTGATTCTCAATTGACTGATATCCGAAAGAGAAAGGGTTTGAAGGAGTAGATGACAACATTCTATGAGTCAATAATGGCTTAAACCTTTCTTGATTTTTTACCTCTCGACGATATAAGATTTACCTAGATAAGTACAATTAAAAGCATAAACATGATCAAACATTGAGCTTGTTATCAAATTCAAAGAAGTTTTTTCCTGATGACTTTTAATGATTTGCAATTGATAGATTAAAGTTAAAAAAAAAATTTCTCACTATAATTGTCTTAATTACTATAGTTGCTTAGCTATTAATGTTGTTTTAGATGATGTGCCGAATAATGATGAGTATCATACAAAGGATTCTTTTGGATATTTTAGTGTTAAAGTTTGGTGTGGTAGATTTAATTAGTGGGTTTCATTTGACTCTGTTAAGCCACTTGGTAAAATGGAATTTCTTCTTTGATTTAAGTTTATGCTTATTTTTAAAATTTCGTTTCATGTTTATGTGATTAGTTGCTTTGGAACTTGCGTCGTTTACTATTTACAGATGGTACATTGATTTTCTGTGATGCGGACGTTGAGCAATTCAGGATCTTGCGTCGTTTACTCTTATGCTTTGAAGCCGTATCTGAATTGAAAATTAATTTGGGAAAATCTGAGACTATCACAGTGGGAGAGGTTGACAACGTAGAAGAGTTGGCTGAGATATTGGGCTGCAGGGTGGCACAACTGCCTATGTCTTATCTTGGTCTTCCTCTAGGAGCACGGTTTAAAAGCACGCAGATTTGGAATGGTATTGTGGAAAGGGTGGAGAGGAGGTTAGCAGG
>CAIGRH010095135.1:0-13570 GCA_903798295.1 Fraxinus nigra
ACCGCTAAAAATGCTCCAATTTAAGCTGTACAATTTCATTTTCTTTTTTCTATTGTTAATTTTGGACTCTCCTGAACCACAATTTTGTTCCATTTACATATCATCCACTTGCAGGTGTGTGAAATTTTAAAGAATAATTAGTATTACTAATTTTTGGCAGAATATGAAATTTTGAAGAAATTGTTTCTGGGCATTTTTATTTTTTTAAATTATCTCAATTGTTGTTTCTCCCCCAATAGTATATTAAGAACTACCATAGTTCATAAAATTGTGGTGGCCGAGGTTATCTAAAATTGTAAAGTTGTTCAATTTGTTGTTTTTCTCCTGTTTAGCTTGTACGGTTGGTGCTCGCCCACTGTTTATGCCGTTTCCACTTAAACTTTTTAGTACATAATTATTCAAGGGATCTTTACATGTGCTGATACCTATTCATGGGTTTTCTAGGAAATCTACCTACCTAGGCCAGGGCTGATGATCAATTGATAGGTATCAGTATGTACGACTTTATATACATTCATGGGTACTCCTGATAATAATAAATTTTCCGAGATAGTTGACATAGTGAAATCATGGATCCCACGAAGGCCCGAGCACGTGGATCTGTCCAGGAATTTTTGGATGCCCGACGAGAGCTGCCGAGTGTGCTATGAGTGTGATTCTCAATTCACCATTTTTAACCGTAGACATCACTGCCGATTGTGTGGACGGGTTTTCTGTGCCAGGTGCACTGCAAACTCTGTTCCTGCCCTCTCTGATGAACCTAGGAGTGTGAGGGAAGACTGGGATCGAGTTAGAGTTTGTAATTACTGTTTCAAGCAGTGGGAGCAAAGATTTGCTACTGCTGGTAATGGTATGACTTCATCAAGTCCGCGACTGAGTCCATCTTCCTCCACTACAAGTTTGGTCAGCACTCAATCTAGTTGCCACACTTGTAACAGCAACAGCAGTGCTGGTTCAGCTGCATGTTCTACAGGGTCATTCCAGCATGTTCCATTTAGCGCTTGTCATAGCTCTGGTCATTCTGCTGAAACGGATTCAAATCCATTCAAGCAAGATCTGGTAACAAGTCCTGGAAATTTGGGAAACATTGATGCAAGGGATATTTTCCGTGACCAGTTTGAATCACCCAGCAGGTATTTCCACAACATACTTGAGTCAAGAAAACAGCATTATCATAGCATTACACTGATTCAGTTTGTTTGGTTCAGTCAGGCCTATCCTATGGAATTGTTTGAATTGTGTTTTGCCCTTGTTTCTTTAAACTCAATTAGAATGAAGTGATATTTTGCTTAACACTGCTATTCGAAAGTATTCAGCAAAATCCCTTTGCAACCTGAAGTAAATGGGGATAATCCTGGTTATTTACTTTTGTGGTAAGTGTTGACGGTGATTCAAATTCATTCACTAATGAATTTTACCTTGACTACTTCTTTGCCAGTATAATATGAAGCTTTCGTCACCTCTCTTCATTGCCAATGCTTTATGATCACACGGTTTATGTTCTCATTATATTCTGTTCATATGGTACTTGTGCTAGATTTCTAATTGAAGATCTTTTAGGAGATGTTGCGTTGTTTTACATGTATGCAAATTTTCGTATTTATTGAAACTTATCTTTGATGGACCAATGTGTTGCTAGTAATTGTCAAATACTGGTAATATTTATTTCCTGCTCATTACTTCGTTGATGATTATAGGAGTGATGACGAGGATGATGACTACTCTATATACAGATCACATTCTGAAGTAAACCCATTATCTCGTGTTGACATATGTTATGGTGCTATCAACTATGGTGAGATTGATAACATCTATGAGCCTCATGAAGTGCAACCTCATTCGGAAAGCGCTGATCCAACTCGTATAAATTCCAATATATTGCCTGAGAATTTTGAGACACAGAAATTGGATGAAGTGGAAAAGGTTGGGGAAGAAACAGATAAACAGAATCATGGCATTGAGTCTGGACAGCCTCCTTTAGATCAGTTTAATGGTACAGATGTTGAACCTGTGAATTATGAAGATAATGGTCTACTTTGGCATCCTCCGGAGCCTGAAGATGAAGAGGATGAGAGAGAACCCCTTCTGTTTGATGATGATGATGGTGTTCGTGAGGATTCTACAGGAGAGTGGAGTTACCTACGTTCAAGTAGCTTTGGTAGTGGGGAGTCCCGAAGTAGGGATAGATCAAATGAGGAACACCGGAATGCAATGAAAAAAATAGTTGAAGGGCATTTCAGAGCTTTAATAACTCAACTTTTGCAGGTTGAGGACCTACCTGTAACTGAGGATAGTATTCAGAAAAGTTGGCTAGATATTATTACTGCATTATCCTGGGAAGCTGCTACTTCTTTAAAGCCGGATACAAGCATGGGGGGAGGTATGGATCCTGGAGGGTATGTGAAGGTTAAATGCATAGCTTGTGGACATCGGAATGACAGGTATCTTCATTTGACTTTGCATACCATTTCACTTACAAGTTACAAGCCAATTTAACCAACATGATAAGCATTTGGGACTCCATCTAATTTTCTTAATCACTCCAAAACATGTGATCTGTTCACTTATAAATTAGTTGAGTAGCTCAGAAG
The DNA here is from genome assembly GCA_903798295.1 of Fraxinus nigra. Classification (NCBI taxonomy): domain Eukaryota; kingdom Viridiplantae; phylum Streptophyta; class Magnoliopsida; order Lamiales; family Oleaceae; genus Fraxinus; species Fraxinus nigra. The sequence goes on from CAIGRH010095135.1 coordinate 2,592, forward strand.
TTACTGGATTCTTTGTATTGAAGGAGGCAAAGTTTGTTTCTAAGTGTGCCTCAATCTTGCTTGTGTGTTTTGGACATAAAATTTTGTTGAGTTTCAAAAATTAAAAAAAGTATAGAGTTCTGGGCCTCAATGGGGAAGACTGGAAGGAAATGATTCTAGTTCCTGACTCAAGGCAACTGAGATCAAGCATTGCTTCATAAATGTGTGTATAATATTGGCATCATCTACTATTTTGCCATTCTGATCAGATTCTCATTGTTTTTTCACCAGTACGGTAGTTAAAGGGGTTGTTTGCAAGAAAAATGTGGCTCATCGGAGAATGACTTCAAAAGTAGATAGAGCACGACTACTGCTGCTTGGTGGTGCCCTGGAGTACCAACGGGTTGCTAACCACTTATCAAGTTTTGATACTTTATTGCAGCAGGTTGTGATTGGACTCTATGTCATCTCTTGGTTTCTGAATTATAAACCACTTTTTATTTTTCATGCTTGTTTAAGGCGGAGATATCTTTTTGGGTTTCTTTGTATTTGGTGCTCATTTTACCTGCATTTTAGCGATATATTGGTTTATTGCTCTTATGGGTGTGTGCTTGTTTCAGGAAATGGACCATTTGAAAATGGCTGTTGCAAAGATTGATGCGCACCATCCCAATGTTCTTTTGGTAGAAAAATCCGTATCTCGATATGCACAAGATTATCTTCTTTCTAAAGACATATCTCTTGTTCTTAATGTCAAGAGACCGCTTTTAGAGCGTATAGCCCGCTGCACAGGTGCAGATATTGTTCCTTCAATTGATCATCTTACAGCTCCAAAATTGGGATATTGTGAATCATTTCACGTGGAAAGGTTCCTGGAAGAACATGGAAGTGCTGGGCAAAGTCAAAAGAATTCAACAAGGACACTAATGTTTTTTGAAGGCTGCCCAAAGCCACTGGGATGTACTGTAAGTTTCGAAAAAGTTTCCCTAATTGCATGCTAAGATCTTTTTTAAGCATATTTGAGTTTTAGAATGGAAATTCAGAACTTCCTGTAGAGCTATTTGCAACTAATGCGTACGTGGGACCACTTGACGACGTAAATCATGCAGCAGTTTTTGTTAGTTGCTTCCGCAAATTATTTGAAGTTTATATTTTCCGTTACGGAATTACATGTGAGAAGACAATATATGAGTAATTATAGTTGTAGGAGAAAATATTCAGTTCTCTTACCTTTCGTTGAATAAGTTATATCTTTAAATAGAGTATCTTTAAATAGAGTTCAGGAAGTGACTCAATAGTAAACTAACTAAGTGAACTGATTTCTAGGATCTGCCAATATATTTTACAGCTCTACATTCTATGAGTTTCTACAGGCCTGCATTGAGCGTATAGCTTCTTTAAATAGTTCACAAATATACATCTTGTGAAGTGAAAATTCCTGGTCTAGATCGAGCTACCTCGATTTCTATGCAGTATATAAGTTTTTCCTAGTCCTAGTCCTAGCCGTAGTCCTTGATCTCGAATTCATTTGCCAAATATGCTTTAACCACAATTTCTTGTGATCATCCCTTGACACAATTATGTCATCTATCCACGTAGACGATCAAAGTCGAATGTTGAGTATTATCACCTTGATTTAAGAAGAATCCTTTCATCAGTATAGCCATTGTAAATCTTCCAGACAAAGCTTGAGGTGAGTGTTTGAGACCATAAATGAAAGTTACATGCCTTCCTTTTTAATGATTATTTCTCATAGCCAAGAGGGATACTTCTATATTGAGGTCACAATGAAGGAATTTTTTCTGCACGTCATATTGTTGGAAAGTTCAGCCCAGATATGCTACTAGTGACAACAAATTCGGATGGTATTCATATTTTCCATGGGTGCACAAGTCTCTTGATAGTCGACCAGACAAGCCTTGTACCTCTCTAAGAAGCAATTGTCCTTGTACTTGATGATAAAGATCTATTTATAGCTTACTGTTCTTTTTCCTTTTTGGAAACTCCATTATCTACCAACTCTGGTTTTTCTCTAAGGATCTCTTCATCCATGACTTATCTCCAGATGTTTTTCTTCCAAGCTTCTGAAAGTGTAGCTGGGGTTTTAAGGGATTATATCTGTGTTAAAAACTCGAAAAGAAGGCAATAAGTTCTGGAAAGAAACATATTGAGACATCAGATGTTGCTCAAGTTCCTTTTCATAGAGCAATAGGCAGGTCTAAGTTCTCATTAATATCATGAATATGATCACTACTCTATTTCCTTCCACAGGTCAACATTTGGAGCATGCGAACTGTCAATTATTCCATTTTTTTTTCTTTTTTGTAGAATTAGTTTTTGTTATCAGTGGAAGGATCTTATGTTGGGACATTTGATTTGTAAGACCAGGGTTGAAGGGCATGGGTTTAGACTGTGATCATAATACCATGTAGAATTGTAGAAAACAATATTTAACTATTAAACCTTTTTTTGAATGAGTTTCAACTTTAAGTAGAGAACATAAATTGACTGAATACAAAACTAACTTGATGGTGTGATTTCTAGGATTTGACAACATACGAAGTTACATTCTATGCATGGAGAGTAATATAATATAAAATTTTAAATGAAAATTTCTCTGAAGTTTATTTCTAGCTTAAACTGCTAGATAACGGAGTTGAAAATCAAGTAGGATTATTGTGTAATTGGTTGAATGTTTATCCTTACCCATTATATCTAACTTTTGCCTCTTTACCTGCCAATTTCAGAAGATAATTAAGATACTATCTTTGAATGTTTTGCTTTAGATTCTTCTGAAAGGTGCCAGTGGAGATGAGTTGAAGAAAGTTAAACATGTAGTCCAGTATGGTGTTTTTGCTGCTTATCACTTAGCTTTGGAGACATCTTTTCTTGCTGATGAAGGTGCTTCCCTGCCAGAATTCCCGTTGAAGTCTCCAATGAAAATTGCTTTACCTGATAAACCATCAAATATTGATAGGTCCATTTCTACAATACCTGGATTTGCTGTGACTGCCAAGGAAAAGCCTCAAGGGCCTAAATCGCCCGACTATCTTACATTTCAATCCAGAAATGACATGTTCCTAGATATTACACAATCATCAAAAACTATTCCCATGTCCAAGGCACAATCTTCTCTTTCTGAAGCTTCTAATGCTCAAATTTCAAATACCAAATGTAAGCCATATCCTTTAAGGTGCAACTTCCCAGGTCATCGGCAGACCCAGGTCACTGCTGACCATGCTTCTGAGGAGAACAATGGGATGGCTCCCAATAAATATTTTGTCTCTGAAATGTCATCAGATCATATTGATGAAAAGGCAAGTATAGATAATTTAGTTTGTAATTGTTTGCTCAATTCTGAGAATTCAGGACAAGCTTCTAGTTGTTCTCATGTTGACGGATATTCGGGACAGCATAATCTTCATCAACTCAAGGAGATAGGATCTTTGAAAGAAGAGTTCCCCCCCTCACCTTCAGATCATCAAAGCATTTTGGTCTCCTTGTCAACACGCTGTGTGTGGAAACGAACTGTGTGTGAGCGTTCCCATCTCTTTCGTATCAAATACTACGGAAGCTTTGATAAGCCTTTGGGTCGGTTTCTTCTAGACCATTTGTCTGATCAGGTACTTCTCGCGTTCTACACAAATGCATGTATTCGCTCATATGTCTGCATATTTTTTTATTTTATTTTTATGCAGAAATTGAGTATTCAATTTCTATTTTAAAGGTGTACCGGTGCCGCTCGTGTGAAATGCCATCAGAAGCACATGTTCATTGCTATACCCATCAACAAGGCAGCCTTACCATTTCTGTAAGGAAGCTTCTAGAATTCCTGTTGCCAGGTGAACGAGAAGGAAAAATTTGGATGTGGCACCGATGTCTACGGTGTCCTAGGACCAATGGTTTCCCTCCTGCCACAAAAAGAGTGGTCATGTCGGATGCTGCTTGGGGATTATCTTTTGGGAAGTTTTTGGAGCTCAGCTTTTCAAACCATGCTTCTGCAAGCAGGGTTGCAAGCTGTGGTCATTCCCTGCATAGAGATTGCCTCCGGTTTTATGGGTATGCATTTATCTATCTCAGTCAATTACAACACTGTGCTCAAGGCCTGATGTAATTGATTGGCCTTTCTATGAGGACTGATTAAAAGAGTGAAAGCTGAAATCTGACATTGATAATTTACTGAAATTCACAACACGATTGTTACTCATTATATTTTGATGATAAAAATTATCGGGAATTTGATGAGTAAACTAATATTCATGTTCCAAAATTCTTTAAATACCGAACTGAAGAAATTGGTCTGTGATATAAACATCAGCATCATCATCAAATAGAATTTAAAATACTTAATCTTGTCCTGCACAGTGCATTCTTGTCTCTTGAAGGTAATCCTTCTATATAATGCTGGTAAATAAGCTTTTGGTGACACTTTGATGGGAATGCCAATTATCTTTCAGCATCTTGTTCTACTTTGCTGTATTTCTGTTTGACTGCTTATCTAGTTAAGATTCCTTGCATACTTGTGTTTCTGTCCGATCCTTAATTGTTGGTCTTTTGACACGGACTTCCTCAAAACTACAACAAAATATATCCTTACCTTATTGCACACGATTAGGCATTTTGGATCTGTTCTTTCATTTTAAATTCTTGAATTGATGTGTTTTTAGCTGTTAGTTTTTGTCTGTATGTTAATTGTTTACATAAATAAATGCAGAGATTGACTGCTTTTGCTTGAATAATTCTTTCAACAAGGTCCAAAGTTATGCTTACCGGCTATTTTTTTGTTTTTCTGGTGTCTTGAGTGCTCAATTACTTTGCTGTTTTTGACATGCAGTTTGGGGAGGATGGTTGCATGTTTTCGATATGCACCAATTGATGTTCTCTCTGTCTACCTCCCACCCTCAAAGCTTGAATTTAATTATGATAAACAGGAGTGGATACAGAAAGAAGTTGATGAGGTTTAACTATTTAAATTTATGTACTCGTTTGCCTCATTGCCATAGTTTACATTTCTTGTAGAGTGATTAAATATTGCATAACACAGGTTAGCAGCAGGGCAGATCTGCTCTTTTCTGAGGTGTTGAAAATTCTTCGTCAGATATCAGAAAAAAACTCGAACAAGTCCAGCATGGAACCACCTGAATTAGGTGAACAGATTTCAGAACTAGAAGTCATGCTGCAGAAGGAGAAGGAAGAATTTGAGGTGTTCTCTTGTTGAACATTCCCTGATTATTTCTGCCAATATACCAGACAAACTTTATAGTTCTTTATGTGATAACTTAAACTTAATTAACAGAATTGAAGTGCTGGTATTTTATTTTTCTTTCTTTAAGTTAGGGTAAACCATGAGTTCTACAATTTTTGTTTGCTAATGTTATTTCTTTTAGATAACTTTTTGTTATTACTGCTTCTTAAGCTAATGTTTTGGCATGAGAACCTAGACTGGGATGCATTACGTCTTCTCCAATTTTTACTGGGTGTGAATTAACTGTCAAAAAGATGGATTCTGTTTTTTTGCTGCTAGAACGCCTGTTGCCAACTTGATGCAGGAACATGATTATCACTTCTGGAATCTGTCTCTAATTAAAGTCATATTGTATAGGAATCATTTCAGCACATGCTTTATAAGGAGGTTAAAGCTGGTCAGCCTGCAATTGACATTCTCGAGATCAACCGATTAAGAAGGCAGCTAGTTTTGCATTCTTATGTCTGGGACCAGCGATTGATACATATTTCTCGATCTGATGTACATGGATCAAAGCTTAAACAAAAGTTTGTCAATTCTAGAGAGATGCCTAGTGAGATAGATGTGGCTTCTAGGGCTAGCAGAGGCTTCAGCAGCTGGAATTCTTCTCATTCTTCTCTTTCAAGTATGGAAATTGATATGACGCAAACTCAGGTAGGATATAGCCCAAATAACTTGCTCAATGAGATTCATAGAGGGGTGGACATAAATCGAATTCTGAACCATAGAAAACATGCTGATGTTTCTTGTTCTTCTGACACAAATACAATTAATCAGTCAGACATGCAGAAATCTGGAAAAACTGTGCGAAGGGCTCAATCAGAAGGAGGATTCCCAGTGCTGGAATCTTCATCTGCTACTTTAGATACTGCATGGACTGGTGATCACCAGATTGCAACTGTAGCTTCTAAGGAAAATGGTATTTCACTTCCTGATTCACTCCCCGGAGTATCTTTTTCTAGCAAGATATCACCCAGGGAAGAATCTGATGTTGGGAACTGTACAAATGATCAATCTGTGGCTGAAGTGACTCCTGGAAATGGATTTGCATCATCTGTAAAGGGGCATAACGATCTCGAAAATCCCAGTAGTTGGATGAGGATACCCTTTTTGACTTTTTATTACTCATTCAACAAAAATTCTTCAACAAATGCATTTAAACTTGGTAAGATTAGTGATTATAATCCTGCCTATATCTCAACATTGCGAGAGTTGGTACATCAAGGTGGCGTTAGGTTGCTGCTACCCATGGCTTCTGAAGACACTGTTGTGCCAGTTTTTGACGATGAGCCTACTAGCGTCATTTCATATTCCCTTGTCTCCCCAGACTACCAAATCTTCATGTCTGAGGAACTTGGAAAGCAGAAAAACTCTGTGGAGTCATCCACGTCGTTATCATTCTTGGACTCAGTGAATTTACTTGCACTTCAATCTTTTAGCGATGCAGCATCTGAATCTCTACACAGTCTTGCGTCTGCTGATGAGAGCATCTTATCCAATTTTGGGTCTCGGAATTTCTCAAGTTTGGACCCCCTTTTATTCACAAACACTTTGCACGCAAGAGTACATTTTTCGGATGACGGTCCTCAGGGGAAGGTGAAATATTCTGTGACTTGTTACTTTGCAAAGCAATTTGTGGCCTTGAGACGGACTTGTTGCCCAAGTGAGTTAGATTTCATCCGCTCTCTTAGTCGCTGTAAGAAGTGGGGTGCACAGGGTGGCAAGAGCAATGTCTTCTTTGCCAAAACATTGGATGATCGATTTATCATCAAACAGGTGACAAAGACTGAGTTAGAGTCGTTCATTAAATTTGCACCAGATTATTTCAAGTATTTATCTGAATCCCTAAGTACTGGATGCCCCACTTGCCTGGCAAAGATCTTAGGCATCTATCAGGTATTAGCTTTTATGAAGCTTTTCATTCACGTAGTTTTTTCATGATTTTCATTTAGTTGCTCATTTTTAACCTTCCAAATTATTTTGAAGTTGAGTTCATAAAACTTCCATCTTAATTTATGGAATTTCCAGTGCCTCTTTTAAGAAAAAATTTTGCACAACTTTTCCTCCATTTCTGCGCTTACCAAAGCTTTTGAACCACATATCTTCTTCATATGTTAAAAATTTATGTAATCATACTTAGCTAATCTTTTTTGGGTGATTGGTGGTCCCTTAAAAGGTTACATCAAAACATCTTAAAGGAGGGAAAGAATCAAGAATGGATGTTTTGGTGATGGAGAATCTCCTTTTCAAGCGCAACATCAAGCGACTATATGACCTTAAAGGATCATCTCGATCACGGTATAATCCAGATTCAAGTGGAAGCAATAAAGTTCTGCTGGATCAAAACCTGATCGAAGCAATGCCTACTTCTCCAATTTTCTTGGGAACGAAGGCCAAACGGTTGTTGGAGAGAGCTGTGTGGAATGATACTTCATTTCTTGCTGTAAGATTTTGATTAATTTACTGTCATGCTACCAAACACGTTAACCTCAAGTCTAGATTTTCAAGTGGGTTGATTTTATTTTTATTTTTTCTTGGCATGGGTTAGTTAGGTTTGGGAGCCATTCTCACTTCCATTGCATTGACACGGTTGTGGGGTTAATAGTTTGACTGGATTGATAACACCTTTTCCCTTAATAATCCTCGTATGGAGACTGCTAGAGGAATTTTAAGTATTTCTGTTTCGAGATTCTGATTACAAATATATTATACAATTGGCATTGTTCTCTTCATTTGTGTAATTTCTGGACTCATGCTAATGTAGTCTTATTTATGATGCTTCTACAGTCAATAGATGTGATGGACTACTCACTACTCGTTGGTGTGGATGAGGAAAAGCATGAGCTGGTGCTTGGTATTATTGATTTCATGAGGCAATATACATGGGACAAGCATCTTGAAACGTGGGTGAAGGCAACAGGCATCCTTGGAGGACCCAAAAATGCGTCTCCAACAGTAATTTCTCCGATGCAATACAAGAAACGGTTTAGGAAAGCTATGTCTGCCTATTTTCTAATGGTGCCTGAGCAATGGTCTTCATCAGTGATCATTCCGGGGGCAGCCCAATTGGACCTAGGTATAGAAGAAAATTCAGAAGAAGCTTCCATAAAATGATAGCATAAAACTTTACGCCTCTATTTCAAGATGTCTTTTTCTTTTCTTAGTCACAATTCTTTAGGCAAATGCCTCGGCATATACCTGTTTTATACCTAGCAGCAGAAGGCTATTTTTTATGCCAAGAAAATTCACGCAATCTGTTCATTTGATTACATTTTCAAGCGTCGATTGTACTTTAAGGTCATGTATATATTCATGATATTTCTTTCTTAAATTACTTGGTATTTATTTCTTGATTATTGGCTTTGATCCTCCCGTTGTTAGATTTCTCTTCTTTTTTCTTTTATGGTAGATTTTGGTTGGAGTTGAAAGTATGGAGGCTGGGCAGTAGGGAAGGAGGATCAGTTTACTTGAGTTCCGTCTGCCCTATACCACTGATTAGAGGTGCCAAAATGAGTTGAATTTTACAGGCTCAAAAAGGTACAGTCTAGGCATGGCCTGCCATTACTATTAGATCGTGTTGGACTCAAGACTGCCTCAAAACTGGGCCTTGTCGGGTCGGTTTAAATGCCTGTTTAGCAAGTCTTAAATTTTTTGTTAGTTCAAAGACCATGGTTAGCTTTCAATCTTTTCGAACTTCAATTTTTTTTTATTTTTTTTATTTTTTCAAAATCTTGTGACATCTATACTTGTACTTACTACATTTAAAAGTCCCGATATGGGAAAAATATTTTTGGACATACTCTCACTCTTATTCTACAATTCCTAATTTGTCCCAACAATTTTATGTTTTAAATTCATCCTTTGTACGCAGCTTAATAAATTTTCTCCTACAAAATACTCTACTTCTTTCACGTCTTTCTCAATTCCAGCACACTCAATCGACCCCCTCTCTCTATAAGACACAAACACGAATGAGCAACTTGGTCATCAATAGCACACAGACATACCTAATGTTTAATGAAAAAGGCAAGTAATTTGTCAGTATTGAGCGTGTTTTGTGCACTCTATTTTAGACATGATCGTACATCACAAGAGATAGAAATTCAATTTTTTTTTTACATCTAATTTTACATGCCAAACATGCATCAACTTGATGCCTAAGTGTGTGTCTAAACATGTAATGTAAGAGTAATTTTGTGATCGATGGGTCTTTTTCAATTTGGTTAAATTCCATACAACTTGTGTGGAGGTTTGCTTTTGAGCAAGTCAAGGTTTCATTTTTATTATTGTTAATTTTATTTTATTTTTGGTATTAGAAACAACTATAATGTAATCCGATTGTGAAGTCCAAGTTGCATCGTGACATATGTAACGAATATGAATAATGATATCTAACACCAATGGTGTTAGAAGACTAGTCTAGATGATCACATTTGATTTGTTCAATTGAATTAATTATGTGATATTGTATTTAAATAAATTTATCATTTTCCCTTTTTTTTTGTGAGATTTGTGACGAAGGTGAATAGTGTTACCTTTTTTTATTTTCATTTTTTATGTTAAAATTATGAAGTTATCATTTTGCCCTTTCTTGATTTTGTCAAATTAATTATTTGGATTCAACTAACAATCAAAGTAACTGTTTCCATCCATTGGACTTGAGCTGCGAATTTTCTTGAAGGTTTGGTACTCACTGTGATACAAATGAAAGATTTGATATCGTGACTGCAATTTTCTTTAATTCAATCCAATTGAATATCCTCTTACAATTTTTTTTAAGTTTCTCAACCTTCTTATTATTTCAAGAAATATAATTTCGCTTCTACACCAGTTAAACTATGAAGGGGCACCAAAATTAAAATTACAAAAAATTGACGAACACATTATAAATCCTAGAAGAACATTCAAGAAGTAAACGTGCAAGTTCCTTATCTATTGATTTAAAAGAAAATAGCAAAATCACTTCTAATTTTCCTCCTGAGGGCGGGCCTCGAACACTTGCCCTCTCATGGAATTCACAATCCCTTTCATGTCATCTACATACTGAAGTTTTGTTTAGACAAATGAAGTCCTGCTCTTCATTGGGAAAATCAACTGAAATATGAGGATTTGGGTCTGCCTTACAAAAGGTTATCAAGCTGCGCTTGCAGATCCTGTATTGACACCATATTCAGAATATTTTTATTGTCTTCTGGTGAATACTCGGATTCAAGAAGGGACTGTACTTGAATATGCGCTTCAACAATGTGTCCTGCAGAAATAATGCTTTATTCATTCTTCATTGTCCATTGGTATATCAACACATGTTATGGACGAAATATGTACAATGCGTCCTGGGATGAAGTTTATTTTGGTAATGCAAAAGGTTGTAGGGATGTTTTGAGCTGAGAAATGCACTAGTTTCTTCCTAGTAAGCTAATAGACCGGGGGTTTCAAATCCAGATTTCTAAATGGCACGAGATGGATTAAATGAGTAAAAGACCAAGCAACTTCCTATATACAGACAATCACTAGAAATAGCGGATAAGGACATTTTTTAAATATTGCATCCCCCTTTTCTCTCCACCTCTATTTTCCACACCAGAACCCCTGTTATCATATGAATATTTGGGCAGTTGTTGGACTCCCTTACCCGGCCCATTAATATGATCCCAACATTTTGGAGAAAACGTATTTTGGTTAAACACGCTTCTCTTACTTGAAGCGCCTTTCCTTGATGATTGATGCGTGGCTTCTGTTGGACCGTTGGATGCTC
>CAIGRH010095137.1:0-12007 GCA_903798295.1 Fraxinus nigra
TAGAGATATTAAGTTCCTTGGTCATTTTTAGAGGGTTTTGTGGCGTAAGTTGAGAACCAAATTGAAAATACGTAGTTCGACCCTAACAACACCTAGAGGGGGTGAATAGGTGTAAATGCGGAATTTATTAAATTTAATTAAATAGTAACAAGTCAATAATTAATTATCTCTAAATGGTTATGCAATCAGTTCAATTATCCTATGTTTAAATACCACAAAATATTAAAACAGTAAAGAAAGCTGTAAATCACACATGGTATGATCACGGCGAAACCCCAACTAGGTAAAAATTTCAGGCACTTTGCCAGTCAAAAATCCACTAAACAATTTTTAAACTTACAGTCTACCAGACTAGATGACGACACGCACTATCTGATCTCCTGACTATAATTTCAGCAGCTCTCCTGGATTCTGTGCTCCTGCACCAATTCCCAATTGTAGTTTCCAAAGCTCTCATGGATTGCGCTCTCCATCAGCAACTCTCAACTTTGTGAAATCATCTATCTCATGTGGATGCACGAAGAACATTGAGTTCTTCAACGACTAGAACTCCAGCCACCTTACCTTGATCCTAAGAAACTCTGACACATATGGATGAATCAGCAGTTTGGTATTTGGATTGTGAAATTGATGTTTTTCACCACCAAGAACAATTTCCTTTGAAGAATGAAGGTTGAGATCTTCAGAGAATGAAAAGAATATGAAACCAATGTGTTTTCTTAATAAACAACCTTAGAAACCACGTTCTATGGCATTTAGATGTTTATAGGTAAGTTAGGGAATGAATAGACCGGGCAAAAAGCCTTTAAAAATGAATTTAAAAAATTCAAAAAGCATTGTCGCTCGAGCGAAGGGTGAGCGACAGTCGAGCGATGAAGGTTCTATTTCTGACGCTCGAACCAAGCTTTGGCGACAATCTAGCGAAAATTCGCATCTTTTTTCCTTATTTTTCATTCTCGAACCCTAGACCTAAAATGTCACAACTTATACTAATTGCACAATGTTCCTTAACTTTTTACAACTTATCAACTCTAGTCCTTTTTGTTCACAGAATAGCTAATTACATTAAATACCTAACACAAATTATTATTTTCTACTACTTGACACCCACAAACAGATGAACAAACTGAGGTAGTTAATATGATATTAACACAACTTTTGTTTACTATAGTTAACAAAGATTTAAATAGTTGGAATGATTGTTTGTCATACATAATAGGGTCATGCATTCTACTACTTCTTATACACCTTTTGAAATCTTATATGGCTTTAATTCATTGACTCCTTTGAGTTTAATTCATTTACCTATTGATGAAAGAAATAGTCTAGATTGTAAGACAAAGGCTGAATTGGTAAGATCAATCCATGAAAAAATGTGTTGTCATATTGAAAAGAAGAATGAGCATTATACTTCTCAAGCTAATAAAGGACAGAGGCATGTTACATTTGAAACCAGGTGATTGGGTTTGGGTGCATATAAGAAAATAGCGTTTTTCTGCCCAAAGGAGGTCAAAATTACAACCAAAATGAGATGGAATGTTCCAAGTGCTTGAAAAGATCAACGACAATGCATATAAATTAGATCTTCCATGTGAGTATAACATTTCTGCTACTGTCAATGTTTTTTATCTTTCTTTGTTTGATGCAGTGGAGATTCGAAGATGAATCCTTTTGAAGAGGGAGTGAATGATGAAAACCATGGAACGAAGGGTAGCAAGGATCTGTTCATTGTGGAAAAAGGACCAATGATGAGATTGTGAACAAAGAAGATCAAGGAAGCCATTGGGTTATTTGTTCAAGTTACGTGGGCCGAGACTTCGATTGCAACAAGCAAAATGTCATGTTTCATGTTGGGCATGAAAAGGAAACAAAAATTAGTATACTTAATTTAAGCTAAGTCAGAAGAAGCGAAACTTGGTTTCACAGATCGCAGGTTTGGTTTTCGAGGTTCAATACCTCAAAGCCGCTCTCCTCTCATTTTTAGGCCGGCAAGCCCGAACAACTGGCATACATGCACGCTATGAGTAGAATGTTAGGGAGAATACCTGTATATGATCATATATCATTAGTGTACTATTGGTAAAATAGGCATCGCGTCTAGCTGTTAGCATCATTGTCATGCCGAATGGAAGGATAAGCATTCTCAATGTTTGACATTCTCCCCCATTCGAATTTGCTTACGTTCTCATAGCGAGAAGTGAGTTTCGCATCAACACACATCCGTCTCATTACAAGAATAACAATAGCACCACTCTATATGGACAGGGCTTCACAAACCTGTAATAACTCGTACTTACTCCTTTCGACACCAACTTTCACCCTCCACCCCTCTGAGCATTGGTTTCTCAGGTGGACGGCCTCCAAACCGTAACGCCTCAATTCATGTCGAATAAAACTCCTCAGTGTGCGCTTCTCAAAAACTCTTTCAAAGACACATAGGCAATTGCGCAATGCTGCCCTTTTTCATCCTTCTTGCCCACAGCTTCCTTCGTCGTGTTCTGCCAGCTAGCCGACATGATGCATGGCCCAAAATCTTTTCTTTGCAAGAACACGCAACATTGTCCCATAACAACACCATGTGCTCAAGCTGTCCCACTCTGATACCAACTTTCACGATGTTTGGCTCCTAAGGTTCAACGCGTCAAGGCCGCCCTCCCCTCATTCTTAGGTCGGCAAACTCGAACAACTGGCATACATGAATGCTATGCATAGGATGTTAGGGAGAATACCCGCATATGATCATATATCATTAGCACACTATTGGTAAAATAGACCTCGCACCTAGCTGTTAGCGTCATTATCGTGCCGAATGGGGGATATGTATTATCACTGCGTGACACATGGAGTGTAGCTAGAAAGCGACGTGCGAGCGCAGAGAGGGCAAAATTTCAACTCGTAGCCAAATCAATTGAACGGCGTGCAAGTGAAAGAATACATAAGGATTTGGGAAATTGGGTTTGGTTAGGTTATAGTTTTTGTTTTCAATTTTTTATCTTGGGCTGGTTAATTAGAAAACCCAATAAGCCAATACGGAAGGAATTGGGTTGGGTTGGGTTGGGTTCCACCCGTAAGAAGGAACGATTTTATCTATCTTGACCATGCCAGATAAAATACTTGGCCCTCAACTTCATCATTTCTTGAATTATGCTACTTGCGCATAACAATAGTATATAAGGGATTACATAAAATGATGTGGAGAAAAATGATAAGATGAAAAAGTTGACTACGTTTTAAATTGAGAAATGATAGAGTATCATGTAGCATTATCTAATCCCTTATTTAAATCTTTATGTACATATAGCAAGATCCTTCCTTCTTTACATTCACTACATTAATTGAAGGACAAAGCAAAACAGCAAATTAACTCGTCACAAAAGGCATCTTACGAAGTATGGTCTAAAATTTACATACCAAAAAAATTCAAAACAAAAAATGAACACAAAAGGCGTAAAAGAATAATAACAAGATTCCAAACATAAAGCACTCAATGGCACTTAACCAGCATTCTGCTGCCCTTCGTAAGGAACAAAAACTTCAAATCCAGCCACGAAGTGTAACAGTAAGAAAGCAAGCTATTCAAATTCACGAGATGGAAAATCAGGGCGTGCAAATGCAATCATATATACTGGATTTGCCAAACAATTCTATAAGTCTCTATCTTTTTTTCTTTTGAATTTCATTCGTCTGTTTATATTTCGACTTATGTAATGCTCATATTTCCTCCTAACAGCCTTGCAAGGTGGTTTGGTGAAAGTGGAACTTGATGTTGCCTAGATGGAAATTGGAAAACACTATTGATATGAATGGCGTTATGCAATCTATTAACATGAAAGACGGGCATGCCAAAATGCACAATTCACCCGTTCTTGTAAAATATTGAGCAAAATAAAATTGGAGAAAAAAGAAGTTTTGGAGGGAAAAGTTGTTATCCCAATTTCTCTAATAAATCCGGTAAAAGCTGTACAAATATATACAAAATGAAAGGGAATAAAATGAATAAACTAACCTTCTACAAATTTAAAAATTATAAATTGTTCAATACTTCCCCTTAAAATGTGAGATGAAAATTCAAAACTCCCATCTTGGCAATCAATTGTTTAAACTGAACACCTCCTAATAGTTTAGTTAAAATGTCTGCTAATTGATCTTGAGATGCCACATGCAGCATTTTAACCTCCCCAACTTGAACCGTATCTCTCACTAGATGGCAATTTATTTCTATATGTTTTGTCCTCTCATGGAATATCGGGTTACTAGCTATGTGGATTGCTAATTTGCTATCACAGAATAGTAGTGCCGCTCGCAAGAATGTTCTTTGGCCAGCTCAATTCGCAAACAGCTGTAGCCATGGACCTATACTCTGATTCAGCAGATGATCTGGAGACTACAGGTTGCTTCTTTAACCTCCAAGATACTAGTGGATTTCCCAGAAAGACACAATAACCTGTAATTGATCTTCTAGTGTCAGAGCAAGTAGCCCAATCAGCATCACAAAAGCCTTTAAGGATCAAGTTTGAATTACTCCCAAACATTAGACCTTGTGTTGGAGTTCCCTTCAAATACCTCATCACATGATGGACAGCTTCTAGATGTGGCTGCCTTGGTGATTGAAGAAATTGGCTAAGCACCTGGACAACGTATGATAAATCCGATCTAGTTATAGCTAAGTACAGAATTCTACCTATCAGTCTTCTGTAAGCACTTGCATCTTTAAGAAGTTCTCTTTCATCTTTGCTTAATTTCAAATTCTGAGGCAAAGGGTATTTGGCAGGCTTGGCTCTAAGATATACAACATCAGATAACATGTCTAATGCACACTTTCTTTGATTAATAGAAATTCCCTTTGAGGTTCTTGCTATTTCCAACCCCAGAAAATACTTCAAAACCCCCCAAGTATTTTAATCTAAACTGTTCATTCAACTCCTTTTTGAACTTTTCGATGTATAGTAGGTCATTGCCTCATATTATTATATCATCCACATAAATCAATAACACACTGAATGATCTATTTTCTTGCTTGGTGAATAAAGAGTAGTCTGATATTGACTGCTTAAAACCCTGTGAAACAATGTGTGAGGAAAACTTAGTATTCTATTGTCTAGAAGCCTGTTTCAATCCATAAATGGACTTGTTCAATCTGCATACTAACGGTTCTCCATACTTCCCCTGTTGCTCATACCCCTTAGGCAACTACATGTAAACTTTCTCATCAAGCTCACCATGGAGGAACGCATTGTTGATATCCAATTGGTGTAGATGCCATCACTTATGAGCAGCAATAGCCAATAATGTCTTCACTGTCACAAGCTTTGCAACATGGGAGAAAGTCTCCTCATAATCGAGACCAGCCTGTTGTGTAAAACCCTTTGCAACAAGCCTGTCTTTCTTTCTTTCCTCAGTCCCATCAGAGTTAAGTTTAATTTTAAAAACCCATTTGCAAGCTACGGGTTTCTTGTAAGCAGGCAAAGGAGTGAGAGTCCAAGTATTATTTAAAACTAATGCCTGATACTCAGCTTTCATTGCTTTACACCAATCTAGACACTTAGCAGCCTCTTCATATGTTCTGGGCTCATACATAGTAGATAAGGCAATAGAATACCTCTTGTGGGTAGGTGATAATCTACTATAGTCCAAATAATCAGTAATGGGATATTGCTTGCCTGTCTTCTGATCTTTCACCATGGATCTCGAATAAAGAGTAGTCACTTGAGATAGACTGTAGTGGTAGTCTTGAAGGTAGGATGGTGCTCTTTTGGGTCTATCTGAATGTATGATGGGAACAGTAGGAGCATGAGGTTGAACAGGTGATGAAGTATTAGTTTGAGTAGAATCAGATGGATTTGAGTTTGAATTAATGGGAGAATTTATATCATTAGAAGAATCAGTAGTAATGGAACTAGAATCATTGCCATAATTTTGAATTGGTATCTCATCTGGTGGATCATTTCCTTGAATAGGAAAAATAGATGAATCAAATGATGGAATGACATCAGATTTCAATAGAAAAGCAAGCAATTTTGGATTATGAAATGGGAATATGTTCTCTTGGAATTTAACATCTCTAGAGGCAAACACAGTATTGGTAAGAAGATTATATAATTTGAATGCTTTCATGCCACAAGGGTAGCCAATAAAAATGCATGGAATTGCTCTGGGATCAAACTTAGTACGATTCCTTTTCAGGCTTGAGGCATAGCAAAGGCATCCAATGACTTTAAGGTGAGAGTATGATGGTACAGTTTGATGAAGTAATTCATAAGGTGTTTTATTTTCAAGGACAAGGGTAGGAGTTCTGTTGATCAAATGAGTGGTAGCAAGAATAGTTTCTCCCCAGAATTTGTGAGGTAGATTAGCTTGGAATTTGATAGCTTTAGCTATGTTCAAAAGGTGTTGATGCTTCCTCTCAACTATCCCATTTTGCTAAGGGGTTTCAACACGGCTAAGCTGGTGAATGATGCCATTTGATTGAAAAAATTCATTCATATGAAATCCAGAACCATTGTCTGATCTGATTATTTTTATTTTGCATTCAAAGTGGGTAAGGATCATATGATAGAAGGAGTGAATAATGGATCTAGTCTGAGATTTTTCTCTCATTAAGTAGGTCCAAGTCATTCTACTGTGATCATCCACAATGCTAAGAAAGTACATAGATCCATCTAATGAAGGAACTGAATAAGGTCCCAATATATCGTAATGAATGATATCAAATCATTTAGAGGCTCTAGTTTCGGTTCTTGGAAAAGAAAATCTATCCTGTTTAGCTATAGGACATATAGTGCAATGCAGATGTTTGGTGAAAGTGATGTCAGGAACCAAACTATGCAGAATAGACAGTTTGGAAATAGGAATATGTCCCATTCGACAATGCCATAGATCAATATCATTGTTTACATCAAGAGTGTTGACAGAATTACAAGAAAAATATCTTGCTTTATTACATTGTAAATTGAGAGCAGAATTGCAATTGGAATTAAGAGAAATGGGAAAGCTATTTTCAAGTATATCAGAATAGTCAAGGTCAAAATGGAGTTGTTGATCAGGCTATTGAAACACATACAGTCTACCTTCAAGTTTGCCCACTCCAATCGTCCTCCATGTTAAAAGATCCTGGACAACACAATATTGATGTAAAAATATCAGGAAACAATTATGCCTGAGAGTCAACTTGCTGGCTGAAATCAAATTAAACTTGAAACAAGGTACCTCTACACTTTATTTAAAATTAAGGCATCAGATAACCTGACATTCCCAACATGTATGGCTTCAACAATATCACCATTAAGTAGTTTAACAGCAGCCTTAATCTTATGAGACATAGAGGTCAAGTGCAAAATAGAGCATACCATATGCTTAGAAGCACCAGTATCCATAATCCACTTAACTACACCAATTTTAGTGTTAGGATAAGAACAAGTACCTGAGAAGGCAAAAGCATCAGTAACATAATAGTTATTTGCATATGCATCTTGAGTTTGTGACTGTATTTGAGTTCGAGAATCATTGGTTATTTGTTCTTTCAGTTGAGGTACCAACATTGCTAAGACCTACTTACACTGATCTGGAGTAATGGTGAGATTTGAAAGAGACTTCATAACACCAATTTGATTACCATTAGCATATGATTGTCCCACAGCATTTGCCATTGCAGGTCTGCTTTTAGTAAATCGATGTCCAAAGGGATATCATACTATTTTGAAACACTTAGCCTTGATGTGTCCATGTAATCCACATAAGCTACATATAGGCCTATCCTTTCTTTGATTTTGGATGAATCTAATGTTTCTGTGGCCCCCATTAGATCCTTTTGCTACATTATTTGCAAAAGCAGATACCTCGAAGTTCTGTTTCTTCTTTGTGACAACCTCCTTTTGTCTTTCATCTTGCAAAATCAGTGCAAAAACTTTATTAAGAGAAGACAGAGGATCCATTAGTAGAATTTGACCTCTTACAGCAGAATAATGTTCGTCTAATCCCATTAGGAATTGCATAACTTGATCTTCATGCTTGTAATCAGATCCAGTAATGTCTAGTCTATAATTGTCAAGTTCCTCCCATAATCCTTTGAATCGATTGAAGTAGGAGTTAACGGAGTTGTTCTCCTAGGAAATAGTAGAGATCTGCTCCTTCAACTCATTAATTCTAGGACCATTGCCTTGACTGTAACGATCCTTTAGTTCGATCCATATATCTTTGGCTGAATCCTTGTGCATTACACTAGGATAGAGCTCATTTGGGATGGAATTGATGATCCATGAAGAAACCACGTGGTTGCATCTTCTCCAGGCGATATACATCTAATCATCAGGACTTGGTTCAACTATTGATCCATCTATAAAGCCTTCTTTGTTCTTCACACTGAGAGCCATAATAAAAGCACGACTCCAAGTCATGTAATTGTCCTCTGCAAGTATAACAGATATGAGCTGCATCGCTGTATTATCACCATAATGGAGAAAATATGGACTGCTAGGATCTGTAATCATCCGGCTTGTAACTGAATTTGTTTCTTCTCCAACTAAGGAGTCCTATGAGGCCATCGCAGCGATCTTCAATGCTCTGATACCGTGTAAAATATTGAGCAAAATAAAATTGAAGAATAAGAAGTTTTGGAGGGAAAAGTTGTTATCCCAATTTCTCTAATGAATCCGGTAAAGGCTGTACAAATATATACAAAATGAAAGGGAATAAAATGACTAAACTAACCTCCTACAAATTTACAAATTACAAATTGTTCAATAGTTCTCGTGATTTTCGTAGTTTAAATACCTCACTTGCCCCTCAACTTTTCCATATGTTTCTCAATTGTCATTAATATTAAAAGATCTTTGAGTTGCTACAGAAATTTCTCAATTGTCATTCAACTTTAAAAACTCCAAGTTAGCACTAAATCTACTAAAATAATATTCTATTTGTCAATCCATCACTCATCATTTTAAAATTTTAACTGACAAGATGACATGATAAATAAAATGGCCGATGCAATAATATTTTAGGAAGTTCATTAACTTCTAAAATGACGAATGATGAAGTGATACATGGGATAATATTTTAATAAGTTCAATAACAATTCAAAGGGCTCTTAAAGTTCAATGACAATTTGAAAACAATTAAAAAGGCTCAGCGACAACTCCAAGAACTTTTACAGTTCAATGACACAGATATAACATTTGCAAATGTCACTTCAAAAAAAACCTTTAGGAAAGCTTATTTACACTAAAAACAGTGAGTACACAAGGAAAAATTACTTTCCAAATTTATGACATCTCACATTATATATGATTTATTAACATGCATTGTACTTGAAAAAGACGTAATAAATGAAATATCAATATTATTTCCCAAAATTTTAAATACAATCATACACGGCATTTGATATGCACAAAGAGAGAGAATCCAGAGTAAAGCACAAATCACAATCCACAAGGTTGTCCTCAAGCTAGCACAAACAACGTACATACCAAGCAAGCCAATCAAGGAGGACTCCAAAATTCATATATCTTAATAATGGTCATCCTTTGGCCTTAGACCATCCAACATCATTATGGAAGACCAAATAAGATGAGATGCTAACTGTCGCGGAAGCTTGCTCGATAGGTCGTGAAAACAATGTTTTCCGGGCTCAATTTCACCTTACTTTTCTCTACCAAACAACCAATCTCCTCGGCTCGAACCCATACCAATATATTCATCTCGGTTGCTCCTCAATCTCACCCACAAAGGACAAGATAATGGTGATGATTTGTAGCCACAAAGACAAGAAGAAAACAATGAAAGAAGGCAAGAAATGAGACCAAAAATCAAAGAAAGCCACACGTTTTTTTCCACCAAAAGAGGTTGTCGGTTTTCTCTCTTCTTGCACGCGGTTTCTTTCTTCTCTTTTCACACAAATCACCAACTAAACAACTAGGGCAAAAACACCATATTCTAGGCTAGGCTTTAGTTAGGCTAATAAAAGAGGTTAAATGGGCCAATATTTAAAGACATACAAGAGGTAATATGAATGGGACATGAACAATATTAATTATTTAAGTTACTTATAATGGTCCGTATTGTTTTCGGATTGAACCTTTAGACTTGGTTGTTGGTAACAATTTAATCCAATGTTTACATCATCACTCGGGATTCATTGGGTATCAAAATTCAACAAATCTCCATCTTGATACCCAATCAACATATAAGCAATCAAAACACAAAGTTAAAGCTTGCATATTAGGCAACCAATAAAATTAGGATCACAGACCTTACCTCGTGTTTAGGATCTGAAACACATACCATACCTACTCCATGTATTCTCCAGGATTAAGNTAATATATATGGGCCATGAGCAACATTAATTGTTTAAGTTACTTCCAACAGCACACGTTGTTTTCAGGTTAAACCTTGGGAGTTGGTTGTTGGTAACAATTTAATCCAATGTTTACATCATCACTCGGGATTCATTGGGTATCAAAATTCAACAAATCTCCATCTTGATACCCAATCAACATATAAGCAATCAAAACACAAAGTTAAAGCTTGCATATTAGGCAACCAATAAAATTAGGATCACAGACCTTACCTCGTGTTTAGGATCTGAAACACATACCATACCTACTCCATGTATTCTCCAGGATTAAGGTCACAAAACAAATACCCAAGTAGAAGCAGATAATCACAGTAATCAATCAAGAGTAAATAATCATGCGATGGAAATATAAAATAGGATAACCCATAGATCTTTTCAAAAAACACGTTTACACAAAACATCAAATTAACACTAAGTTAATCAAGTACACAGCCAACGCATATGCAACAAATGCATAAATGACTCTACGAAAAGATTTCACCACACTTATCCTATCACATTCCATTTTGTTCACACCAAGAGAACACATATCTCCTCTCATCGCCCACCATACTCACTAGATTAATCACTCAACTCATGTCTAACTGGTAGAACTCTATAGATCCTTAGTCCTAGGGATAATCCTCTATCACTACATCACTTCTCAACCTAAATGGATAATAGATCTCCGCTTAACTGAAATGATAGAAGTGCATCTCTCACACTCCACCTATCAGGGTTTCTTCACAGATAAAGGATTTCAACATTTAATCACATCTCCACTCGTGATCCAATATTACACTCCACATCCCCGGTACAAACCACTAATATATCCCTAGGCATCTATACTCCATCTCACCAATAGACATCCAACACAATGCTAAAGCATCTTAACCCACTGTGCATGCAAACAATTACACCAATTATTTAAATTTCTTTCAAATTCATGTAAATACACATATCATACACATTGAAATGCACATATAACCATGCAACAGAATTAATAATCACATGCAGAACGAATTATACACGGATACACATGCAGTAACTAGGTTTACTCTCAATAAGTCTCACTTGTCTCACTAGGGTCATCACTCGACCTTATAACCATGTTTGCCTCACCTCTCATCTTACCCTTCTACTTATCATTTCTCTTGGAGCAATCCTT
The DNA here is from genome assembly GCA_903798295.1 of Fraxinus nigra. Taxonomy (NCBI): domain Eukaryota; kingdom Viridiplantae; phylum Streptophyta; class Magnoliopsida; order Lamiales; family Oleaceae; genus Fraxinus; species Fraxinus nigra. The sequence continues at coordinate 11,496 of CAIGRH010095137.1, forward strand.
CACAAAGTGTCCAGACTTACCACAGTTGTAACATCTCTTACCATCGAACTTGTCACATCTCTTCTCCTTCTTCTTACCACCCTCATCACTTGTGTCACCACTGGAATCACTACTGTCTTGAGCTCTATATCCAAGTTCATTCGTTCTACTCATCATCATATGTAACTTACCACTCATATTATCATATTTTTCAGCCATAATCTCCATCTCCTTACTCCTAAGAGAATTTATGACAACCTCCAGTGTTAAAGTGTCTATACTATACTTAATTGCATTCTTAACCTCTCTATATGAATTAGGCATAGAATTAAGCAAAATAATGGTCTTATATGTTTCAAACACCTTCTCATCACAATTAACAATATCTTGATCAAATTTGTTGAAAATATTTAGATTGTCATCAAGATTCTTTGAATGATCCATTTTAAAATTGAAAAATTTTTCAAGCAAGTACAACTTATTATGAGTAGACTTAAGAAAATGTAAGTCCTACAACTTTTGCCAAAGTTCTT
>CAIGRH010095157.1:0-14321 GCA_903798295.1 Fraxinus nigra
AGGACAAAATTTGGTATTTGCAGCTCCTAAAGCAAGGGGGGGTTAGAAGACGTGTTTCAGACTGCTGATGTGGAGTTATAAATGTTTAGTTGACTATTTCAAAGTTGTCCCTTTTTTGTGTTGGTTATTTTTGTTATTCATGTTTGTGATCATGGCGTAGTCTTAGGACCATGATTTTAGTGGGTTGTTATTAATCAAGCTTTAAATTATAATGTTTCTAATGTTAACTATGTAATTTCAATTTTCTTTGTTTCAAAATACGTTGTTCTCAATTTCATTTGCTTTTACTACTGCAATACTTTAAAAAACACAGCAAAGCTTTGTTTTTCTTTTCTTATTCTAAATATAACCACAATAATGGCAAATCTTTCATAATTGTTGTTGCTGTTTATTGACGTGGGGACAATGGTCCTTCCAACTGTTTTTGCACGTCGTAGTTTATCCTATCTCGTGAGTGATATGCGACAGGAAGACGCATTACAAGCACAAATCATTTCTCCAGTTTGGCATATAGCTTCATATTTACAAGCTGCTGCTCTTTTCGCTCTCTGAGAGGAGAACGATGCACTGATCGCACTCAAATACTTGAAGAAAAAGGGAAAGCAACTTCTTGAAATTAGTGGGATCGTGCCAGCAATTTTCTTGGAGACAATTGTAAATCACAAATCTCTTGGTTTCTAGACTTAAATTATGAAAGCCTATTTGATTCTATGAGCAACTTATACAAGAACATTCTGCATCATTTACATCCATGACTAGTTGTTTCGGTTGAAGGATTCTTTTGTGACATCATTGAGCTAGTAATTTCTCATCTGCTTGGTCGGGTAGTCAAGATTCCCTCATGGCAGTTGTCCGACCTTTTCGAATAACAGACTCTAGGGAATAATTCAATGCCATTCGGTCGGATTACATGTTGATAAAAGGGTCGACATTATGAGTTATGAGCAAAGATATTCGAGACTTGTTGTGTCGTGCTACATGGCTTGGTCTATAAGAGAGTTGAGATCTGCTGCTCATTTATGTTGTCCAATTCGTTGTTCACCCAATTACTAATTGTTTGTAATTTTCTTGTTCAAGAATTGATTAGTTGGACTAGATTGAGTTGACTCCTATGAAAAGTGAATTGCATTTCAAATCAAGATGAAATTACACCAAACCTACTTTTCAATTTCCAACTTCAAAGATCAGGTTATAACAATTTTCATTTTTTTTTTTCAAAAACCAGGTTAAAATTATTATTATTATTTTTAATTTAAAAACATGTATCCAATCCCCTACCATACCCTTTCTTCACTTGCAGAATTCAATAATTCCAATTTCCCAAAAGGATAAGGATAGATGTACATTAGGGACCGGCACTCCCTCCAATAGGAGGGGGTGCAAGGTGTCCATTATGGACACCTTGATGTACTCCCTAATGTACAAGAAGAATTGTCCTTTCCAAAATCACGCCAACAATTTCGAACCCATTATGAAAGGAAAGGAAAAATAAATAAATTATGACCATCACATCACTTTTTTTTCTCTCACTAAAACAATCGTCTTCTTCCACGACCACCACCTCATTCAACCTTCAGTTGCTTTTCCCAAAGCTCATGACTATATTTTTTCCCTAAAATATGCTTCTCATCATTAGATTCGTGGCTCGACGTTGGATGTAGATCTGGTCGCTATTAGGTGGTGTCACCTATTTAGATATCTATTTTAAATTTAATCTTTACATCTACTATTCCGGATGGATATCGTGGGTCTCAATTTGGTGGTAGTGATGACGGTTGTTAATTTGAAGTAAAGGTGGTGGTGGTGGTAATTGTGGATTTAAGGTGCAGGCGACGACTTGGGTAGAGAACATATGGTCATGGTGTTGCTAATTAGGACAACAATGATGATTGAGTGGTTAAGGTGACCGCATTGGATTGGTTTTTGTTGGTGCGAAACCCGCAAATGTATGAAATCGTTAACAAGTAATTTGTGATGAGTAACGTGTATCGTCCTAAGGGAACAAAATTCAATCAAAGTATACTAGCTTCAAATTAGATTCAAAGTGTTAAAAAGAAATAAATATGAATATGTAATTATTCTAAATTAATCTACGAAAACTTGTAAAATTTGGTCTTGTATATATATGGAATGAGTGTATTAGATTACGAATCCACCTATTATTATTTATTTCAATTCTTAATTATGTAACTAGTTTTATTCATGCATTCTTAAATATATTCTAGTCACGACCCGAATCTATTCCTAATCCGAATTCGAATGAATAGAACGCATTCATTTCATGATTATCTCAAAGATTGCACACATGATAAACACTATCCCTAATATTTATTGCACGTTTGTTAATCAAACATTGTTCTAGACATATTATGAGTCTCACAACACTACAACAAGCAACTATATATTTAATTGGTGATCATGTAATCAAATATTAAAATTAAGCATGCATGATTAATTAAGAAACACAAGAATTTAATTAACTACTTGTCATGAATTAAAAATAAATAATAAAAAATGTTTCATCTTCATCCAATACAAAAAAAAAAATTAGCTTAGCATGTTTTTATATAAATTACACAAAATATTTTTGAATAACAATTGAAAACAATGATTGGAAACTGAAAAATCAAATTCTTTTTTGTTAATCTACAACTTAGACTTTGAATCTCTAGTCTATTGTGTTAATTGCCTTTGAATCCCATGCTAGTTTCCTTCTTGTGGTGAAAAATAGGATTGTATATGTGGTTTTCTCGTTCGGTTGTCCCCTTAAATTAAATAGTTGGTTGAATTTGATTTCCAAAAGAATTTAGATCAAAAGAGGACGCTAGATCGTTTAAGCCCAGAAATGGCTGCGAGCACCATATAGTTCACTGCGTGCTCCGTTCGCTGATTTTGCTTTCGATAAATGGACTGTAGGGTGTCGCGAGTGCACAAGAATCGGCCTGCGAGTGTGCACCATTGTGGAAATTTTTCTTTTGTTGCATTTTGGTCCCTCAATTTCGTGTTCATTAATTTTAGCTCATTTTGATATCTTCTTGATCATTTATCTTCCAATTCCATCTAATTGACTCGACAGCTTCTCCAATCATCGATATTATGTCCGAATCAACTATTAGTACTTTTTGATTTAATTCCCAAACTTTGGATTTAGTCAATTTTGGCTAATTTTTCGCTTCTTTTGTCCACTTCCATCGTTTTTCATCGAGATGCATCTAACAAACGAAATATATACAAAATTAAGCCTTAATTCATTTAAAAATACAATAATTGATCTAGTTTAACTACTAACCTAGTGTGCCTAAGATGGGACACAACTTCTGACTAGAGCGGCGCTGTAAAAAAAGATATTAGAGTCTACCGTTAAATGCCATAGGTTAGGGGTGGTGGCGATAGCAATGTTGAGCAATTTGTGGTGTCTTGCGATGGTTTTGTGGTAGTTTTGTGGTGACGGTGGTGGTGGATGTGGTCATACATTCATAATGTATATGTTAAATGATGTGTTGATATCTAGTGGTGATGATAGATCACATGTACCAAGTTACACGTCATTGTGCATGGATCACATATAAATGTCGATATGTCATATTTTAAATAGAACTGGTCATAGATCATGTTTGCAGGTCATAGGGTCACAATCCACATGTGGTGATGATAGGTCATAGGTCACATGTACCATGTCACTGGTCATTGTACATATGTCACTGATCATGTTTGCAGGTTACAATCAACAGTTCAGAGATCATCTGTTACTTATCTCCGAGCACTGATAACAGGTCATAAACTCAAGTTCACAAGTCACGAGTCATATTGGATAAGTAACATATCAATGTTTACGAGTCACAGGTCACAAATCTAAAAGAATGGGTCATATGCCATTGGGTCAATATCACATGTAACAATTTACTGTCACACATCAAAGTGCATAGATCATATGTCAAAAATTTAAAAGAACTGGTGACATGTCATTAATTTCTCCGACATAAGTTCTTCGAACTAGTCTCAAATTCAATTAACCAGATTTCGGTGATGAGAATTGAAGTTATTTGCACCCGTGAGTACTTTGTACATTCTCTCATTGTTCGATATTTTGATACACAGTGCCGACAACTCTCAATTTGTGACCTCAATCGTCTAGCGAGTTTCAATTAACTAGATTCTGACGGTAAGAATTGAAGTTATTTGCTATTTTTGTTTGATATTCCGATATCTTCCAATTTGTGACCTCAATTGTCTGAGAGTTTTTAATCAACCAAATTCAGATGATAATAATCGAGAATAAGATGGGTATCCTTGGTTTTTCTCTTTTATTCGACGGTGAATTTGTATTTTGGAAAGTCCAATTTGAGATGGTAACGAAATGCTTGATTTTAGGAATATAATTTAATAAAACAAAATTGTTATATATACTATATATATCACCTAAGTTTTGAAATATTAAACTTGTTTTCTTAAAACTGAAATGGAGGTATACCTAAGGTCTAATATATGTATTCTTCACTAAAATCAAAGTTGTAGATAGGCCTTTGCTACAATACGCGTGAAAATCAATCGGGTCGATAAAACAATTAATTTATAGGTTTAGTTACTAAATTATAGTTTGTTTTACAATGGACATTGAAGTTTGTATTTTGTTTTGTTTTGATTATTGTTGACCTCCGAATGATAGGAGATACAAATATTAATAGATTTCAACTCCTTCACGTGTATGTTATATATACATTGGGACACTCATGTTACATGCACATATTGAGGCTTCTCCAAGTAAGGGAGGAGGTCATGATCGTATGAATTTCAATGCTCAAGTCAATACCGAACAATAAATTTGAGGTGAGAATTGCGAGTATTTATAGACCAAGAGGTGCAACTGAGATTTTTCAATAGCTTAACCGACTGTTCACATGCCAAGTACAATATTATCACATTATACCCATATAAGCATGTGATCTCCCAAACCTATCCTATGTGGATAAAAGGGATTTGGCTATCGATCACCGATGTTGAGATGAAACAACAATCTATTCACATGTGGCTTAATGAGTTAGGTTGAAACTTGTACAAAGCATATGGATGTGACCTTAAGCGTTTCAGACTCAAGAGGCCCATCTAGTGTAGTTAAGTGATAAGTTTGTTGTGAACTGTGTCACCTCAAAAATGAAGATAGGCGAGGATAGTATTGGCAGCTACGAGACTTTCTACGTAAGCAGAGGTCTAACATTTACTAATTAAAATTCACCATGTTCAATAGATTTAGAGGATTGCTATAGGGTTAGATTGTTGTTTTCTATTCTAGACATCTTGTTAAAAAACTATCACGGTTTAACTGAATGATCAAACTGAAACAAATTTATGTGATTATATTAGAACAAATAAAGTTTAATGAATAATATGAAACTTGGCTAAAGTTCTTGTTTTTAACTAAGGGTGTCTAACCGGTCGAGCACTGGATGGTCGTGGGTTCAACTCGGTCCGTGGACAACTCAAACTCGTTTCACGACAAACCGTGGATCGAGTCGAGCTCTTTTTTCATGAGCCAGCTCATTTTGGACTCAACCTTTTCGAGCTTATTTTATGGGACCCTTATCCCTACTTTTTAAATATCTATTTCAAAAATGAGAATTTAAATTTATCTTTTCAAAATTGAGATATATACTACACCTCACTCTACCACATGCTACCTTACCTATTATTTAATTTATTTCTTCCCCATTTCTCATATCTACACCCAACACCTCTTCATTGCCACCCGTCCCCACCATCACTTCCACCGCCAATACTGGAAAGCAGGTTGTCGACGATGGAGCTAGGTTGGGTAAAGTAATAGTTTTTGTTACTCCTCGCCACCGAGGCTCAAAATCAATGTGCCCGTAGCAATTTACGTGGACAAAAAAGTCAGTAGAAAAGCCAACAAGGACACAAGTGATCAAACACAGAAATAAGGGATCTACCAAAGTTTGTACTGAGGCACTGCCTTAATGGACGATGTACCATAACTTGGGTCGAAACGCTACCTAAGGAAACAAAGAAAGATGTTGAAGCTCTCAATTTAGAGGACCAACACAAAGACCCTCTGAGGCTCTCAAACCATCCAAAGCTCGTGAAGCCGACATTGTCTCTTACAACACATTTGAAGATCTCTTTGAAGTGACTGATGTAACACTAGTAATAAAGAATGTCGGTGTGTCAGCCTATTGTATAGAGCGGTTGACCCCTTATCAGTATATTAATTGTACGAATAGACAGTGATGTGAAGTCTCAATTAAGGAGATGAGGCCACGCAGTCTTGATCCAATGGACACCACATCGGTCAAGGTAGTATAAATATGTTCTCTTTGTAACTTATAAGGGATTTGATCTTTGAAAGTTGGAATCTTGCGTTCTTGATTACTCTTGATTATTGAAGTAAACGGATAATACTTACAAATGTTTGAGCGATCATCTTCCCTTCTAACACATTTCCAATAAACACAAGTTTCAACGTGTAATCTAACACTCATAAATACACATGTCATCTATCCTTCCATAAATTCCTATTTAGTCTTTTGTCGAATAGATTGGTTCTCGATTGGTGATCGTTGTTAGCGCGATCATCCTTGTTACACCCGTCAGAGCTCGAACACTTTTGTCTCTCGTCGTAGAACATCTCTCGCGTTCACTTCCGGCTTTTCTCACCATCTCATCGGGTAGAAACACTCCGAAATTTGTTTGACGTGACGAGATTGGGCCCAACATCGTCAGCTCATTACAACTTCTTCTTTCTATAGTACTACATCTTCCTTGCAAAATTCAAGCATGTTTTCCTTCGGTGACGTGTCTCGGTTACTCCGTATTTTTGCCTCCATCGACGACCGCGCATACGAATATCTAGGCCTACCTTCTATCATCGCTAATTAGCCCATTTTGTGACTCTGATCACGATTTGTGCACTGGATCGCTAGATGATAGATCCATGTCATAGCGAGTCCATGTCATAGCCTCGCTAGTTGGGAGTGGTTGGGTTCTATGGCTGGTTGAAACTATTGGGTGGTGGAAGTGGTGTTGAAGTTTTGAGTAGGAAGTGGTAGTTGTTAGATTCGAAGGAAGAGATGGCGTTGCAGTGGCATTGGCTATAGATTTAGAGATTGGTGGTGGAGGCATTGCAGTGGTGATGACCATAGATCCACAAGTTCCGTCGAAAAAGCATGATGTTGTCGTCGACAGTATTGAATAGAACCAACGAATGCTATTTTGAATGCTTCATTGTAGGGTGTCGTATGCAAGAGTAAGGAAAGCAACGATTTTGTGGTGGTGGTGGTGGATTTTGACGAGGGATTTGAGGGTTACGGTGGCCATTTTTTTCCAGTCTTTCGGTGGTAGGGAATAGGGTGGGGTGTTGTGAGGTTGGGTGAGAAGAAAACCAATGGCGGTCGATGGTGGTACGTTGGTGGTGCGGATGAGAAAGCATATGAAGGATGAGAGAAAAGAGGTGGGATGGGATGGGATGGGGTGAGTGTGAGAACAGTGTTTTGTGACCCATTAATTGAAGGAATAATTGTGATCACTTAATTGTAGGATTTGTGACTAACAAATAATATGAGATTTATTAAACGTGTGATTTGTTACTAAACTACGTAATTGTCATCCATAAATTGTCTTTGTGACCATATTTTGGATAATTTGTAACTAATAAATAATACGTAACGTATTAAATATGTGTTTTGGACTAAAATACATATTTGTAACCGACAAATTGTGTCTTTGCGACCATGATTTGTGCAATTTTTGATCAGCACATGACCGTAACCATAAATTGTTTGCTATTGTGACTGTGACTTGGATGAAGTAAATTATAGGTCACAAAATGTGATCACCTAATTTTTGAAAAGATTACACAAGTTTTTTATTTTTGAAATATATCTTGAAACTTTGTAGTTATATAATTTTACCTTATTTTATTATTATTATTATTTAAATTGCTTCTTTTTAGCAAAATTTTCCCTTATTTTGTTATTTTCTTTCTAACAAGGAAAAAAAAAAAAAGAATAAGAGCCTGCTCTGCCCATTAGCCCACGAGCCAAAGATAAGTAGAGAATTTGAGCACAAGTCGCCTCGGCTCATTGCCAACCTATTTTTAACCTGAATTCCAATTGAAAAGGAATTTTCCCCCTATTACTGGTGAGTATTTAAGGTTGTTTAATAATTGTTGATGTCCTCCTATTCTTCCATCTTTTGATTTGATGTCTTGTTCTCTTTAAGATTGATGATATATTAATAAGAATAAATAACAACGAGTAAATAAAAATGAACTCGATATTTTCAAAGATTTGATTGCTTCGGATCTTCTTTTGCTAGAAATAAATTACGCGGCATGGAAATAATATTCATATAGTCAAGTTTAAACGTATTATAAATGCGATTGGCTTGTTATCATTCTCGTCGACGGATCATTTTAAAGAATTTAAGAAGATTTTGGATTTACGTTTTCTTTGATATTAAATTTAAGATCGATTATACAAATTATTTTTCACCACTCAAGTTGACTCATGGCTAGAAAGGCCGTTAAGTTGAAACATGATATGACCAAAACTTACAAGTGGCTCAAAGATAGTGAAGAAATGAATCGAATGATCCATATATGAAAATAAATACAAACATATACAAACTATAATCAAACCTTACAAACAATACAATAACTCGCACAAATAAAATAAAAAAGGAGAAAAAAATAATAATAACATTATTCATACTGCAGAAGAAGATTTTGCATCAGACAGTTGATTCCCTCCTAATTTTCCAAATCCTCCTCCTCATCATTCTCAGCTGCAGCATCCTGATATTGCTGATATTCTGAAACCAAATCATTCATATTACTTTCAGCCTCAGTAAATTCCATTTCATCCATTCCTTCCCCAGTGTACCAATGCAAGAAAGCCTTGCGCCTAAACATGAGAGTAAACTGCTCAGAAACGCGCCTAAACATCTCTTGTATTGATGTAGAATTCCCAACAAATGTCGATGACATAGACAGCCCAGTTGGTGGAATGTCACAAACGCTCGACTTAACATTGTTTGGTATCCACTCGACGAAGTAAGAGGAGTTCTTGTTTTGTACATTGATCATTTGCTCATCAACCTCTTTCGTGCTCATTTTTCCACGGAACATGGCTGAGGCAGTTAGGTACCGGCCGTGTCGCGGATCAGCTGCACACATCATGTTCTTGGCATCCCACATTTGTTGAGTGAGTTCCGGGATGGTGAGGGCTCGGTATTGCTGTGATCCATGAGAAGTCAAGGGTGCAAAACCGACCATAAAGAAGTGTAGACGGGGGAATGGGATTAGGTTTACAGCCAATTTTCTGAGGTCAGAGTTCAGTTGGCCGGGGAAGCGGAGACAGCATGTTACTCCACTCATAGTTGTTGAAATCAAATTATTCAGATCACCAACTGCAACCATAGACATTTCAATTTATCACAAGACTCATAACTAACATAATTGGCATATATGCTGCACTCGACAAGACTGGACAAGACTAAACATGACTACTAATTGTAACTTACAGCTTGGATTTGTGAGCTTAAGTGTGCGAAAGCAAATGTCATACAGAGCTTCATTGTCGAGAACCATACACTCGTCAGCATTTTCAACGAGTTGGTGAACCGAGAGAGTGGCATTGTAGGGTTCGACTACTGTATCGGAAACCTTGGGAGATGGGAACACCGAGAAAGTCATCATCATCCTATCAGGGTACTCTTCCCTGATCTTGGATATGAGCAGTGTCCCCATCCCGGAACCGGTTCCACCTCCAAGGGAATGACAAATTTGAAATCCTGTCACACAAAGTAAAAGTCTGATCACTATATAAAATGAATCAAATGGATAAAATTTTTGCAGGGTTTTTTTCTTTTGATACTGTCGCGTCCACCTTACTAAACAAAATAAAAATGAAGATCTTAGAACAATGTCAACAAGAAAATTTACACTACCAGAATTATTAGCTATTTGAACCTGCTTAAAAGCAACTTTTCCAGCTTTTTGGACAGTGCACGTCTACATACTGACCAAATAAGCGAGCTTTTAAGCCGGGCAAACCGTGTTCATACCTTGTAAGCAATCACAGTTCTCTGCTTCTTTGCGAACAACATCTAGAACAGAATCAATCAACTCAGCTCCTTCAGTATAATGCCCTTTAGCCCAATTATTTCCAGCTCCATTTTGCCCGAAAACAAAATTATCAGGCCTAAAAATTTGCCCATATGGACCAGTTCTCAAACTGTCCATGGTTCCAGGTTCAAGATCCATAAGCACAGCCCTAGGAACATACCTCCCACCACTTGCTTCATTGTAATAAACATTAAGCCTCTCAAGTTGAACCCTAGAGTTTCCCACATAATTACCAGTAGGACTGATTCCATGTTCATCACACACAACTTCCCAAAACTTCCCTCCAATTTGGTTGCCACATTGCCCAGCTTGAATGTGAAGAATTTCTCTCATTTTCTTGAATCAAAGTTTAAGGAAATGGAATTTCAAGAATTTGGAATTAAAGAGCAATGAGTGGAGGATGAGAGCTTGGAGGAATAATTTAAAACAGGGTTTTTGTAGTGAAGATTGGATGGGTATAAGGGATTAAGTCATTGATATTTTTTGGGCTTTTAGAGCATGTTCATAATACTCGGACACTAAGATTTTTAATTTCTTTTTCGTCATTAATACGTTCTCGAATACTTGCACCAGACTTACAAGATAATAATAATAATAATAATAATAATAATAATAATGGAGAAATAATAATGCAGTCACTAATTTTCATGTGGGCATGGATTTGCAGAAAATGTCACAGATCAAATAGAAATTGTGAGCTGGAAATGAAAGGAGACAAGACAACCAGTTCCATGCACTCTCACGTGGCTTCATATCTTTCATATTACAATTCTATCCTTTGCAATATTTAATGTTCTGCATCTTTACTCATTAAGAAAAATCAAGCTGTCCTGATTTTTACCATGTTCTTGATATTTAATTTGAGGTTTAAAGGAATTTGTTGAAGGCAAGTTTGAGAGAAGAAAAAAAAAAGATAAAGAATGAATAAGTCTATTTATTAATTTTTTTTAGAGCGACCTTTTTGATATTTTAAATATATTCACATGTCTCGCCTTCTTTGTCACCTCCTATCCTCCACATTGCAGCCTCACTTCGTTCGCTAGTGTTGTGTCTTGCCACAAATCAGAAGTCTTACAAAGTATTGATTTAGGTGGTCGAAAGATTTTTGAAAGACTCTCAAGTGGCAAGGAGACGAAAAGAGAAGGACACGGCGATGCAACAAAGAAGATGAGTAAATGGTGAGGAATAAGATAACTCGATAAAAGTAAAATTTATTTTTAAATAATTAAGTGACACTTAATCAATACTTAAATAATTAAGTAAATACTAAGAGCATGTTTGGTACGGCTTAAAATTCAATTAAAATTGAAAATATAACTGTTATTGGGTCTCACCCGTCTAATAAAAGTCAACAATAACGATTATATTTTCAATTTTAATCTGATTTTAATCTCTACCAAACATCCTCCTAGTGTTGAATGAATGGTCAACAGTCTCAACAGGATCTTTGTGCAAACTTTGTCAAGTGAAGTAGCGTGTTCAACACATTTGATTCGTGGTATAATGGTTTAACATTCACGAGTAACATAGTTTTGCAAGAGTTATTTGTGCTCGCTCTTGTGCTGATATTTACTGCTTGAAAACTTTTGCTCTTAGCATAGTTGTATGGCTTGTAAGCAAGATAGATTGTTTGGAATTTTGCTTTGAAACAAACAAATAAAAGAAAGATCCTGAGATTCAAGAATTTAAAGCATGGTATCAGTCTTCAATCAAACACTGACCATAGTTTGATAGACAACCCAAATCAAATTACAGAAGAAAGGACATGCTACTTTTAGTTTGTTCTTTCAAGAAGCTTCCATAAATTGCAATGACTTCCAATGGATCGGAAACTGTTACCCTTTCCGAGGAGAATAAGCACGTGCACTTGGACGCATCTGTCTGCTTCAATACCGAAGGTATACCTGATTAATACAGAAAACTGGACGAGAATGACTTGGGTACAATGTTCTTTGTACCTGTGAATTACAAACGCTTTCGCTCAATGAGTTGTCCATTGGTGGATTTTGATCCGAGTCAAAAGAGAACACCTGTATGCATCTATTCTGCGTGCTTGAGTAGGAAAGGAAGGATTCCGTGCACACTGATGGCTAAACCAACAGGATCCCAGAAGAGAAAAAAGAGGAACTTTCAGGTCTTCAATGCTAATTGAATACGTGTGAAAAATGGGCTACAATACGAGCAATGTTATTTCCAAGGTCGAATAACTTCATCATCATGGAAATCATTCAATACATGTTGCTTGTACCTTTCACAAATGTGTTTTGAGAGAGAGAGAGAGAGAGATTTGCCCCTGCTCTGTATAACTGGGGACGAACCATAATTTCCGTAATGTAGGTGATTCAAATTGGATAAAGAAACCATAGTGTCCATGCTTCCATTTCCTTGATCCTTGACCTTTCCATACATGCGTTTATCGAGATGATATTAGAGATAGTTCAGTTCTTAAGGTAGAAACTTATTTCAGTTTTGAAGGCATGTACCGCTTGAGAGAAAGTAAACTAAACTAATGATAAATAAAGGTGTGTGATTCACATAATAGGAGAGAAAGGAAGAAGTTCCCACTGAACGCAAGAATGCTGATAATGTAGCAAAGATTAGAATCGCAACCTTGGAAAATTAGTGGCCATGATTGACGATGTTTATTCATCCATTTTTCACTTTTAAAACTTGCACAACAAACTTCTCAGAGATTGTTTGTCAACCATTATTGTAGAAAAAAATGAGTTTTGAGGACGTGTTCGGTAGAGATTAAAATCAGATTAAAATTGAAAAATTGGTCGTTATTGTTGATTTTTATTAGACGAGTAGGACCCAATAACGGTTATATTTTCAATTTTAATCGGATTAAAAGTTATACCGAACAAGCCCTAAACTTTGATGAAAAATTGATTTTTTGAGGAAAAAAATTCATTTTTTTTTTTTTTTACTTTTTGGTGATGGAAACAAATTTTATAACCAATTGTGAAAAAATTATCACTTTAATGGACAATTTTCATGTAAAACAAAGCCAAACGAAAATAAAATTTAAAAATTTCCCCAGTGAAAAATTATACTAATCAAACACACTAAATTAACAATTCTCTACAAAACAACTTCTAGACAATTACTTTCTCTGGAAATCATTTTCTTTCCACCCATTTTCCACCCTTGCAATCAAGCGGACCCTAAGAGTTTTAAAATGAAAGTTTACAAGTTTACAGAAGACTTACACTAATTAATTAAATACAAATCTCTAAAAATTTCACAAAATCCACAAAAGTCACCACTTAAAAATTTCAATCAAAGTTTTCAAAAGTTTCAATTGAATACACCCCCTTATGGGTTGCATTTGTAGTTGCATATTTGGTGGAATTTTTTGGTCCCTTTATATTTTTGTTCATATTTAAGTTAGGTATTTGATTTGTCATTCTATTTTTTGGTTATTATTGTTAGTTTATTGATTTTTTCTTCTGGGTAGGTTTATTGTTTATGGGTGAGATGGAACATATTTTGTAATATACATGTAGAAGGAGCAATGGAAGAAGAAAAAGAATTCAATATTAAGTGTTTGTGCATATGCATTAAAATTATTGAATTTTGCATTATTTAGTTCTTTATTATAAGATGAGAATTTTGAATTAATGAGCTAGTTATTTTTAGACACCTCATGGCAAATGGTAGTTTTTTATTGAAATGTTTTAGGGTTTTGATTTTTAAGGTGTAAATATTTAATTTGCCTTCTACACAAAGTTAAAGGTTTTGGGTATAATAAGATAATTTTTAGGGGTGAACATGGTTTAGTTTGGGCGGTTTGTGTTATATTTTCAATTCAAACCATTTCATGCGGTTTGAAATTTTTCCAAACCAAATCAAACAATTTGATTTTTCAAACCAAACCATTATTTGCGGTTTGGTTCGGTTTTAATCCGCGGTTTATCTATCGACATTATAGTTAATTAACACATACATTTAAACAAAAATTAATAATGTTAAATGTTAAATTACATTCATATTTGTTTAAAATCTGATATATAAACAAAAACGCAAAAAAAAAATAATAATAATAATATCAAGTTAGCATCTAGCAACAAGCACTCCAAATTTTACAGACAATAATATCAAAATAAGTACAAGAGTACTAACCTCTCATTTGATAAAAAAATGGATCAATATTCCATATTGTAATACATGATTCGGCCTC